>CM052665.1:6505744-6555138 GCA_028533165.1 Leontopithecus rosalia
AAGTAAACTTAATAAATATTTATAGAGCTCTCCACTTCAAATACACAAAATATACATTCTTGTCAATACCACATCACACCTACCCATAGGTTTAAATGAAACATTGATTGGCCATTATTAATACCCATTTTTTTCAGAATAAAGCAATATTTCCATTCACCCTCCCTCTTTCTCTTCCTCTTTCTTCCTCTCCTTTACTCCTTTTTTTCTTTCCTTCTCTCAAAAAAAAAAAAAAAGAAAAAAAAAAAGAAATCAACTTGTAAACCTCTAGATCCAGGTCGGCAATATCTCTCTCATTGCTTGATTTCCTTCCTTTCCTTCCTCCCTCCCTCCCTTGCTCCCTTCCCTCCTTCCTTCATCCTTTCCTTCCTCCCTCCCTTCCACCTTTCCTCCCTTCCTGCCTTTCTCCCTTCTTCCCCCTCACCCCCCCAATAAAAAGAGGCTTCAGATGGAAGAAAATGCCATCTAGCATTTTCGGTACTAGAGAAGAGGTCATTGACTGGCTTTGAAGCATCAAGTACATCATGACTCTCTTGTTGGGGTTAATAAAGCTAGTGACTTTAAGGTGAAGTCAATGTTTATTTAACATTTTGAAAATCCTGAGCACCTTAACACTTATTCTAAATATACTCTGCCTGTGCTCTGTAAATGCAACAACAAAGCCTGGATGGCAGAGCATCTTACTAGAGTAGAGTTTATTGAATCTTTTAAGTCCTTAGTTGAGATCTACTGCTCAGAAGAAGAGATTTCTTTCAAAATATTATTGCTCACTGACTATATATCTGGCAACCAAAGAACTCTGATGGCAAAGTACAAAGAGAAAAATGTTACCTTTATGCCTGCTAATACAATATCCATTCTTCAGCCTATGGATCACAAAGTCATTTTGACTCTCAAATCTTATTATTTAAAAATATATTTCATAAGGCTATAGTTGCCATAGATACTGATTCCTCTGAGGGATCGAGGCAAAGTACATTGAAAACCTTCTGCAAAAGATTCACCATTCTGTAATAGATGCTATTACAAAAATTCATGGTTTATTGGGGGAGGTCAAAATATTAGCATGAATAGGAGTTTAGAAGTTGATTCCAGGTCTTACAAATGACTTTGAGGGGTTGAAGATCTCAGTGGAGAAAGTAACTATAGATGTGGTAGAAATCGCAAGAAAACTAGAATTTGGAGTGAAGCCTAAAGATGGGACTGAATTGTTGCAACTTGTGATCAAACTTGAGTTAATGAGAGATTGCTTATTATGGCTGTGGAAAGAAAGTGGTTTCTTGGAATGGAATGTACTCCTGGTGAAGATGCTGTGAACACTGTGAAAGGAAAACAGACTATTTAGAATATTACATTAACCTAGTCAGTAAAGCAGGGTTTGAAAGGATCGAACTCTAATTTTGAAAGAAGTTTTACTGAGTGTAGTTCCATCTAACAAGAAATCTTGAAAGAGTCTATTGATGCAGTGCTGTCTTACTTTAAGAAATTGCCACAGCAATAGTGTTTTTCTAAGAAATAAAGTATTTTTAAATTAAGGTTACACTTTTTTTTAGACAGTGCTGTTGCACACTCACTAGACTAAAGTTTAATGTAAATATAACTTTTTTTTCTTTTGAGACAGAGTTTCACTCGTTACCCAGGCTGGAGTGCAATGGCGCAATCTCGGCTCACCGCAACCTCCGCCTCTGCGTTCAGGCAATTCTCCTGCCTCAGGCTCCTGCTAATTTTTTGTATTTTTAGTAGAGACGGAGTTTCACCACGTTGACCAGGATGGTCTCGATCTGTTGACCTCGTGATCCACCCGCCTCGGCCTCCCAAAATGCTGGGATTACAGGCGTGAGCCACTGCGCCCGGCCCAAACATAACTTTTATATGCACTGGGAAACCAAAAATATTTGTGTCATTTACTTTATTGTGATATTTGCTTTATTGCAGTACTCTGTGATCAGACTCACAAAATCTTTCATATATGCCTGTAATTTTATTTGTCATTATTTAAATTAGCATTCAAATCACTTAGAGTTTTCTAATAAATCCAGAATGAAAATAGTAATTATATTTTTTTGTGTTTTAAAATTATCTATAAATTTCCATTGGAGGACTATATTATTATACTATGGATTTCATATAACATTTTAAAAAATCATCACAAATATCTTTCTAAACTAGATTGTGAGCTCATTGCCAGACTGTCCCCCTCCAGACAACAAAGTTTCTCTCATTTATCTTTAAAACGTCTGTGTCTAGCCAGCTGTCGTGGAGAAGGCATGTGATACGTGTTTGTTGACTAGCATATGAGGAAACAATTTCTAAACATTAATCTCTTCCATTTGGAAATTTTGCTTCCTATTTCCTTCAAGGATGTCTTCTTTGTATTTTAGAGTGGCTGTTCTTATTTAAACATTTTCAGTCCCTAAGGGATTAGTTCTACTAATTTTATTCAGATGCTTCCAATCTTAAAAACAAACACAATCTTTCAAGTCATCTACCGTTACTGATTTTTGGTCATTTTTCATATTTCCTTTTCCTTGTCCTAACTTCTGAGATATTTTAAGGCCGAATTTTTTAAGCCAGAGCTTAGGCAACAGAATGAAGAAGTGAGAAGGATTTAGAGTCACAGTAATCCAAATCTAGAGATGTAATAACTGGATGTTCAATAAATTTGTTCACAATTAGAACAACTTGTGACAAAGTCAGAGTTAGCACCCAGATATAGATTGTATTACTTCAATCTTCTCCCCTCTAGTATCCTAAATTTTGTGTTTGTTTTTCTCTGATTTCTTTTTCTTTTAACTGTTCATTTATTCCAGAACAATGTATGGAGGGCATATTTTTGTGAGGCCCTGTGAGGGTCCCCAGTATTAAGCAAGAGCAGATGGGAAGGTCAGCATTTGATGTGAAGAGACACACTTGGCAGTGAGGAATATGGAAATGTCCTCTCTCTCATGTGTCATATTTCTCAAATCTTTTCAGATCTGTTGTTTTGCGTCTTAAACAAGCTGATTTAGCATTGTGTTCTACTCTGAGTTCCTTCACTATTTTTTAAATTATAGCCTTCCCTTGAGAAACTTGATTAATTCCTGTTGTTGAAATTATCACCTTAGTGCAAATGACATATGGTTTCATTCTGTTTCTAGTCTCCCTGGTTTGGAACATGGTTTTGAAACACTAATAGATTTCTTATCTTAGAAGCCTCTTAATGCTTTGACATTAAACATAGGCATTAAAAAATGGAGCGGTGTTAATTGAGAATGGTAATCAGGATGCCACCACTGGGTCCTATTTCCCCCAAGTTAATGTAATTCAATTATGTCTGCTGTCCTTAGAATGAAACTTTAACAATGAGCTATCGTTTTAATTTCATATTATTTCTACATAAAACAGTCATCTTTATAGAATAACAGTATTTAAAGTTTGCAAAATATAAGAAATACTTAACTGCTACTACAGTTGATGTTAGTGAGTATGACATTCTCAAGGTCCTTATTTTTAAGCTTCGTTTTTTTAAAGGGATGTTTTGATTGCTAAATGCACAGAGTTCTTATAAATATTAGCATTTTTATTATTTTATTCTGTTTATATTATTTAGAGAATGCTTGCTCTCATTTGAGAATTCTATTAAATATTTTTTAAAATTGTTGACCGAAGAAAAACAAACAGTAATAATAATAGATGGCTGCTATTATTTTTTTAATGTGCCTTTTAAAAATTAGAACTTAAATCTAAGACTCTTCTGTAACAAATTCACTTTCTCTTGCCTTATCCAACCTTACTGCTTATGTCCCTGAAGAACAGAACTGGTGCCGAGGGTAGAAATACCGGTGCAGCTGACAGAACTACTCAGAAGAGACACTGAGTTCATTGCAATGGAAATCATCAAGGTCAGTGCTGTCTGACTCTGGTAGGCTGCTCTGCAACCTGAATCTTTAAAACCAATGATGACAATGGAAATGGGGGCATAAAATCCACTCCTGGAATTCTGTGAAAACTGAGTTTGACCCCAGAAAATCACTCGGGCAGATTTGCCTTTTCAATATTTGACCCTGGCTGGGAAAGAATTTGTTGATGTTTTTCCTCGCCCAGGTGTTTCCTCCCTTCCATTTTTGTTTTGTTTTGTTTTTAGAGGAGGGGTGTGAGTCTCATGCTTTGCTTCCTCAGTGATCATTTTCTTTCCACCCTCTCAACATTATTTATCTACTTATCACCATTTGGAGTTGGCCTCTTTCTTTACTTGTCCCCGTTCAACTCATGCAATGTTTTCTGGCTTTGTGCCTTCAAAGACATGTCTCTTATCTGGCGAAATTAACCTAGAGAACAGATACTTTGATTCAGGTCCCAGACTGTGTATCAGTTCAGAAACTTTCAGCTACAAGTTATAGAATGCACTGATTTATAGTTACTTAAACATTAAGGAATCAAGAGTGTATTTCACATAACCATGGTTCCTAAATAGAACAAGACATGGTGCAGCGTGACCAGATGCCTAGGTATCTGCGTTTGCTCCAACATTCTGTCATGCTCAGTGTTAACTTCACACCGAGGCTAATTTCCTTTGTGTTTGCATGATAAAAGAAAATGATTGAAACCTTTTCAGAAAGAAGAACTTTCTCAAATATCCTCATCGGACTTCTCATGTCTCACAAATCCAGGTTGGACACTGGACATAGGATTTCCATGTCTGGTTTAGAAAATGCATTTGGGCATCAACCAATAGCATAAGGGGTCCTGAGAATAGATAATGTTTGACTAGTTCACTACTATATTTTCAATGCTGAGATTTTTCTGGCACATTACAGGGCTTTACCATATCATCTTGAAGAGACATTCAGATCCCCATGACTACTACATATGGTAGGTAACTACAAGACTTGCAGATGATAATGCTCTCAGGAAATCAGCTGAAAGCCATCTGCCAGTATCTCCCTGTGAAATCCTCGGCTTTTCAGATCCCTCTCCATACATTAAGCCCTGTCTTGATTCCTAGACCAGTATGGTCTTCCGAGTTTAAGCCAGCCTTTCTTTTGTATTTAACTCCTTCGTCATCATAATGGAAGCAATACTGCCTGTCGAAAACGGGCTTGTGAGGATTAGAGAAAAATATGTTCAAAGTGATTGGCACAGCAGACATATAGAAGGTAGCATTCTGATACATTATAGTTTTTTCTCTCTGAATTTTTTAGTACTGAACTAACCAAGATTGTAATATTCCCACAAGCTCAATCTCATATTACTAGCAATATTTGTGGGAAACTTGACCTGAGACCATGGACAACAGAGCCGACACTTGGGCCTCACATAATTTTGAGCCTTCTGTGATGTTCTTACTCCAAAGATGTTTTTGGCACAAGAGAATCTACAGGCAACGTCCTAGCTGTACTTATCACTGACCTCAGCTTCTGATTTGGTTTCTGTTTTAATTCATGCTATAATTGCCTGTCTAATTCCTTAGTTCCTCTGGGACAATAACCTTGCTTTGCTCCTACCTGCTCTATTACGTGGGAGCTGGACACTGCCTCAGTTGGTGACCTGGTCTTCATATTCAAGGATTGATTTCCTAAATGCTGTATCTTCCTCTCTACCTGTCCCTTGGTGTCATCTAGCTAGATTTCTCATCATTTTGTTAACTAGGCATTCAAAGTCATGTCTTATCCCCAGCTTTCCCTACTTGACACACCCCACTGCTTCTTTAAATGTGCACTGATGTAAAAAGTTATAGAAATTACTTCGAAAGGCTTATTTTTTAGAGAAAATATGTAAGACTTTAAGCATGGAAAAAGAAGACATTGAAAGAGACAGAGGGAGAAGAAAGGAGAAGGAAAAGGAGAGAAAGCTTATAGTTATAAAGCCGGAACTTTGGGAGGCCGAGGTGGGTGGATCACGAGGTCAAGAGATCGAAACCATCCTGGTCAACATGGTGAAACCCCGTCAATACTAAAAATACAAAAAATTAGCTGGGCATGGTGGCATGTGCCTGTAATCACAGCTACTCAGGAGGCTGAGGCAGGAGAACTGCCTGAACCCAGGAGGCAGAGGTTGCGGTGAGCCGAGATCGCGCCATTGCACTCCAGCCTGGGTGAAAAGAGCGAAACTCCATCTCAAAAATAAATAAATAAATAAATAAATAAATAAATAAATAAATAATAAAGCCGGAATTTTTTTCCTTTGTTGTTGTTGCTGAGACAGGGTCTCACTGTGTTTCCAGGCTGAAGAGCTAAGGTGGCTAGAGCTCACTGCAGCCTCAAACTTCTGGACTCAAAAGATACTCCCATTGTAACCTCCCGAGTAGCTGGAATTCCCAGTGCACAACACCACTTTGGGCTATTATTTTGCAGTTTTTGTAGAGAAGGGGTCTTGCTTTCTTCCTCAGGCTCAAATTCCTGGGCTTGAATGATCCTCCTGCCTTGGTCTCCCAAAGTGCTGGGGACAACAGGTGTGAGCCACAGCACTCAGTGTTTTTTAACTCAGCTTGTGGTTTTTAATATTAATAATTATGATAGATAATCCACAATATGAGGCAGCTTTTAATTATTTCCTTTTATCAATGTCTTTCTTGAAGATTTTTTTGGAAAGGAAGACAATGCTCAAAAAAATTCTGCATATTTTAGTTCTAAATAGCCGAGCTTTTCTTATTGAGCAGGGAAAGCTGATTTAGGGTTGGTCTAGTAGTAAATAGCTGATAATTAAATGGCATCTCATCATGTATGGTGTGAACTATGGAGACTTTCTGCTCAGTACTGGTGTTAGAAATAGTTGATATATCACCGGCTTTCATGGTATCTGATAAGGTATTGATTCGGATTTTCTGTATCACTCTCCATCTACTTTCATTTTTTCTTAATTATCTTGTGAGGAATCTGTTTCTGTGGTTTGACTAAATGTACGTTTGGATTGCAATGGGTTATAAGAGTTATGAGAGAGCTTCAGGAAAATCCCCTGCATGTATTGTAAGAGTCTTTCTTATTATGAACGGTAGACTAAATTGACAAGGGCGTTACTCTCTTTCTCAAATAGGATGACTTCTGTTTGCCTTCTAAGATAGTCTATGCAGAAACCACACATGCTCTGTGAACACAGCTCCACGTATGCATCTATTTAAATTATACATGAATATACATGAATAATATGTCTTAATTGGCATGCTTTGATTACATGTACATACATATCCTATTTCTGTAGTTAGACCTATTTATATATGAAACTGCTTTAAATTCTGTTTCTCTCTTTTGTATGTATTTTCTTTCTTGCCCAGGCTAGTCTTGAACTCCTGGGCTTAAGTGATCCTTCTGCCTTGGCCTCCCAAAATGCTGGGATTATAGGTGTGTGTGGTAAAGTTTGTGGAAATACACTAATGAGAAGCAAATAGATCCAAATAGTTCCATGACTATTCAGTAAAACACACTGAATAAAAAGCAGCTGACTATACCAATCATATAACTATCATGTATATTATATATCATAATAATATATAATAGTAACATGTATCATATGTTATATCATAATAACAGTCATATCATATAATTATGATTGGTACAGTCATTATAAATATGTGATTGGTATAGTCCATTGCCTTTTATTTTGTGTATATCTTAACTTTAATGTACAAATGTCATTTCCATTTAAAAAAGCAGAATCAAATTCAATATAGGTCATTCTTGGTGGTGGGAATTTAGTTGATAATATTATTATGTCTAACTTTTTTATCTTCAATACAGGAATTTGGACTACTTAAACAACATTATCCTTGTTTATGTATTGCTCTCAATATATAAAAAAGAGAAACAGAACCTAAGGCAGTAGCATATGTCAATAGAATATACACGTGTATATACATGTGTACATGTACATATATCCCTATCTATACATATTCAATTCTAAATCTATATCATTCTTAATATAAGTACCCTATGGAGGTCAAGAGTCTCTCTATGTTTGTTCATTAATAAATCCAAAACACCTAAGTAAGTGATTTATGTACTTTGATTGAAGGAAAGAATGTTGTCTGTGCTTTACAAAATATTTAGAAAAGCTTGTCTGTGTTCTACTAAAAGAAAAAGGAAATTGTGATGGATATATCTGTACCCTTAGTGAGATGGTAGTACTGGTTAGAACATCTCCCTCGTCTCAGCCTTCCAGTCTTCCCACAGGAGCTTAGCCTCTAGAACCAGGACACAACCCACTGATGCAGCCTGTAGTGAACTTGCAACCCGCCGGATCTTGGATCCTGAGACTCTTTAGAGAGTGACTGACTTTTGCTCTTAGGGAGAAATCTGAAAGCTGTGTGGGACATGCCTAGTTCTGTGTTTGACAGAAAATGAAGGGAAATTAAAATCCCCTGACTGATTTTTCTATTTAATTATAAATGATTTTTGTTGATCATGATTAAACAATCAAAGTACGGTTTCATTCAGAGGGTAGATGGCCCTAATACTGTTAAATTTATAAGTAAATTTGTATATATAAACAGAAGGTTTGAATTTTTGAATGGATGATGGAGTATCAGGTATTTCCTAATAACAGTCATGCATTTCAGAATACTCCAGATCTAATTGTGTAATGGGGGAAAAATCAGACACGAAAACAGTGTCAAAAGTGTGAGAGCAACTTTAGAAAAGCAAAGCTAGTACAAATGAGAAACATGGATGTTCCCGGGACTTCCCATTAAAAAGAAAACAAAGTGGATAAATACGTGATTGGTATAGTCGGCTGCTTTTTATTCAGCATGGTTTTTAAAATTTAATGTACAAACTTAGTTCCAATTACAATAGTAGAACCAAATTAAATATAGGTCACTCTTGGTGGTGGGAAATTAACTAGTAAGCTATGTCTAGCTTCTCATTTTCAATACATGAATTTGGAGTACTTCAATAACTCTTTTTCTTACTCATATATTGCTCGATTACTAACTTTATTTGTCGAAATCAATCCACTTCTGGTTCTACAGGTAGAAAATGGCACAGTGCTGCCTGGAAGCTTACATTCTTGGTATGCAGTGACTGTACCCTCTTCTTTCTTTATGGCTGAGGACATCTCTGGGCACTACAAAAAAAGTTCACCTAGAACCGATCCTCAATTGGCTGTGACTTCAGTAATACAGCCTGATTTGGAAAAAAAAAAAAGCTGACATGTGGAAGATTAGCATGAAGGTGAGAGGGAGAAAAGAAATCAAGCCAGTAAGCCCTAAACTTGTGTGTGTTGAATATTTCATGGGTAACTGCATATGGGATTGTGTTTTTTTTTAAGTATGTGTAACATCTGGTTCTTTTTTCACTGAAATCATGTGCAGTGCTTCTTTTCCTACTTAAAAGCAGATTTTCTATTGTTTCATAAATAATTTTGCTTTTGTACCAAAGGCATTTCTATGAATTCAATATGGTGCAATAAAAGTGTTCTGTGGATGGATTTGACCATATTGTTTATCGATCTCTTCACTTATCGGCTTTATGTTCATCTTTTGCCAAATATCGCATTAAGTATTTTTTATATTCCTCTGAAAACAGATATTAGATATTAACGGAATCCCTACTATTTATGTCCTTTCCTTCCTCTGCCACACATCCCAAGTTTTGGAAAGCAGTAAGTGGAAGAGAGAAACAGAATTCGAGGCAGAAACTATATATATATATAAATGTTTCCGCTGCTACTCTCCACTTAACAAAGGAACAACCTTCTTGTATCTGAGACTCTCCAGGAAATAGAAGACTGGCAGAAGGACTCAGCTCCTTCTTTGAGGTTGCATTTTTGTTACTCAAATTGACTTAACATGGACATGAAGTCTTTTTGAATATGAGGGAAGAGAAAGTTCAACTTGTCAGTTTCGTAAATGAAAAGATCTACTATTATTTCAATTCCGTGATAACTCCTACTTCGTTGTACACGTACAGTCTTAATTTGCATTATGATTCAAGATGAGGACCTGAGTCAAATGGCTTTGCTCAGTGATGAAGCTGAAGGCATGCGGAGGGTGTTAGTACTGCAGTGTACATGTAGCACCCTGGGGATGCCAGTCGGATACGTCTACCTGTATGCCAGACTTCTCCTCTGCTCCACTGTTAACTCAAAATTAGCAGGCCTTAAGCTGAAATCAACATTCTTTCCCACTAAACCACTATTTTCTTCAAGCTTCCTTAATTCTGGCAATGGCCTCATTACTTCACTGCTTCTGCCGCCACCACACTTCATCTAATCCCCATGACTTTATGGCTTGAAAATTTTACTGGTCTCCTTATTGATCAGCTGACTCCAGTGTCTTCTACTTGGATCTTAAAACTTGTATATTGGTGGAGAGATCTTAATTGTAATAATCTGAGCTCATATTTTAATACACACCTTCTCTACTCAAATATTTTTAGCAATTCTTTGCTGCCTCATAGTTGTGAAGACAATTGCTACATTAAGCTGGATGACATTTTACCTTATTAATTTATAAACCTATAATTCTTAACCCTGTGTGCTTAATTTTCACTACTATGTGACACAATCTCCGTTGTTTTTTATTAATTAATCTGCACGTTGGTCATAAAATATGATTGACATGCACTTTCGACATGTCTAAAGTAAGACTGTTACAGTTCGTTTAAAATTCCACCTCATTCAAACATTCTTTCCTGTCCACCTAATCCTGTTGTACTATGTAACATTTATTGTCAAGAATCACTTATATAGCATTGTAGCTTGTTGTCATGAATTGCTATTTATTTTTGTATTGGTGTGTGCTATTGAATAGATTGTTCATCTTAAGAAACAGTATTATTATTATTATTATTATTTGAGACGGAGTCTCACTCTATCTCCCAGGCTAGAGTGCAGTGCAGTGGTGTGATCTCAGCTCACTGCAACCTCTGCCTCCTGGATTCAAAAGATTTTCCTGTCTCAGCCTCCTGAGTAGCTGGGATTATAAGCGTGTACCACCACAGCTGGCTAATTTTTGTATTTTTTTAGTTGAGATGGGGTTTCACCATGTTGGTCACGCTGGTCTCAAACTTTTGACCTCATGATCTGCCTGCCTTGGCCTCCCAAAATGCTAGGATTACAGCTGTGAGCCACTGCGCCTGGCCAGGATTATGTCTTATATCCCTTTGTTTCCTTTCATTTTGTGCAATCACTTTGCATTACGAATATTGCAGATATCCACTAAATGTTTGTTGTTGATGGTAATAATCCTTAACTTCATCTGTGCGACTTGTGGTCAGCTTTTGCTAACTTGAGGTCTGTCTGCTGCTCTAAATGTTGCCTTACTATGAAGCCTAAATAGTTTCTATGTTCTCTTAAAGTTTTTTATACTTTTAACCAGAGTAACCTTTTCTTGAAACCACAATTGCATTGTAAATAATCTCTCTCTCTCTCTCTCTCTCTGTTTCTTTAAGTATTCTGGGCACACAGAATATTATTATTAGTCTGTTCTCAGATTGCTATAAAAATACTACCTGAGACTGGGTAATTATAAAGAAAAGAATTTTAATTGAGTCACAGTTCTGCAAGTTTAAAAGGAAACATGGATAAGAGGCCTCAGGAAATTTAGAATTATGTCAGAAGGAGAAGAGGAAGCAGGCACCTTCTTCACAAGGCGGCAGGAGGGGTGTGCAGGAATGAGGAAGTGCCGCACTTGAAAATCATCAGCTCTCATGAGAACTCACTGTCACGAGAACAGCATGGGGGAAACCGACCCCATGATCCAATCACCTCCCACCTAGTTGCTCCTCTGACACATGGCGATTGCAATTAGAGATGAGATTTGGCTGAGGATACAGAGTCAAACAATATCACATACTAAGTGCTGATAAGTATTTATGATTGACTGGCAACCACTCCCTTAAAAACATCTAAATCTTTTTCTAGCTCTCCAATCTGTAGACAAATTAAAAAGTTGTGCTGTAATACAAGTAGGTCATCAATATATCAGAAAAAAATAACAGGATTGTATATGAAACCATTGAGTATACTCCGTAATTCCAAGACAGTGTGTCTAGATAAAACTCTTAAAGGGCTATTTGGAAACCTCAATGAGAGTTTGCCAACCAGCTGGAGATTAAGGGGACCTGTCTCCACTACGGGTCGTTACTTCATGTACTGTGCTCCTGTTCTATACACATCACTTCTAGGTACATGAAGCTTGGTACACATTTTTCAGGCCAAATGCTGGCCTGCACATAGAGAAGATAATTCAAACACAATAGGACATACTGCCAGATTAAGTCTTCACCATCACAGTCCTAGGCATCCCAATGACTAGACACACATTTTCGCATGACTTCATTCACTTGTTCGTGCCAAGGAAAGACAACAGAAGGAAAGATCCCACGTAGACCGCTATGCCAAATGGATGTGGCGCCACTGCTACCCAGGAGTGTCGTCCTGGCAAACTGCTACAGAGACAGCCAAAGGGTGGGGCAGTCTAACATAAATATAGATAATACTTGTGGTTTGCCTCCCACACAGTTATGCAGAAGACATTATGGATTGGCTTGCAATTTGGTCTGGTATTTTTAAAATTACTAAGACATAAATAAACATATGACCTAAATGCAGAAATAGGGGTCTCTGTCCACCATGTGCTAGAAAAATATCTCAGGGTCTCAGGACTAAAATAAACAGAATTTCTACCATATGTTAAAACTATTGAACTTGCCCAATTCAAAATAAGGCAAAGATGAGTAATTACTAGTAAAATTAACTTTTTTCTCTCTTTTCATTACAGCTACAGGGCAAGGGTATGAAAGAGAAGCAATTACACCATGCTTTTAATTAATATAAGAAGTCAATTGAGCTAACTCATAGAAAACCAGTTTCTATTCTCTCCCCCACATTCCTCTGTAGAAGAAATTAGTATATTGAAGATAATCACGTGAATTCTCCTTTTCATTTCTATGCTATATAAATATCACTAGTTATTTTTATTGCTTTGAGAAGATGTGTAAATAGGAAAAAAGACCAGCAAAGAAACAAATATCCTCATGTAGAAAGACAATTTTTGTTTTGATATTATTAAATTTATTGTAAAGAATATCTTTTCAACAGAAAAACTAAGAATAAAATGGAATATACTGGGAGATGAGCCATAGGCATTAATTAAGTATGATTTCCTAATAGACTAACTGTAGTATTTATGAGAGTTTTTATTGCTCTAAAGGAATAAACACATTTTTTCCATTAAAGTTCAAAGGACATATATAATATCTCTAAAGCAAAATAACATTTCCCTACATAATTTGTAAGTAATTGGAGCATGCATAACATCTCCATTGTTTTCCCCCTAGTTCATCTTCCTTATTAAGTCCTCATGTTTAGAGCTCTTCTACCTTAAAGAAATACCATTTTGTGTGTATGTGTGTGGTAACTAGTCTGTGCACTTCATCTTTCCTAGGGCCTGAAGCGGCACAGAGAATGTTGGCATTTTCACGTTATGGATTAGATAATTAATTACCACACAATTAGCATAGGGAGTAAAGTTCAAGCTTTGCACCACACAGATAAGAGTTCAAATACAAACATAATACTGTGGCTTTCAGTATATCACTCCAATTCTCTGAATCCTAATTTTTTGATTTGTATATGATGATAATAATTTGCAGCTTTGTTGAGACAATTTATAAAGTGTCTCATACATGGTGGGTCCAAATAAACAGTAGCTCTTATTGTGGCATCAAGAAGTATGCTCTAACTGTTTGCTTTATGTGTGACTGTGGAAACATTTCTCATCATTCCTAGTTTCTGTTACATCAACAGCAAAAATAGATTAATACCACCTGAGATATAAAGCTGGTTGTAGATACTCAATAGGAATATGGACAAATCAACTGGCAAATAGTCCTCTTAATTAATACAATCCAAAGAAGAAAATAATACATTATATGTTAAAATTAGAAAGAATAAGAAATTATGAAGGTCAAAACTAAGAATTCATTTTAGGGAAGGAGTAACTCAGTTTTTATATTATTCAATCTAAAACTTTCAGAAAATCATTTAGATTTTTTCCTTGTATTTTCTACTTTTTCTTTCCTTTTGTTTCTTTTTTCCTTTTTTTTTTTGGTATTTTTAGTAGAGATGGAGTTTCATCATGTTGGCCAACCTGATCTCGAACTCCTGACCTCAAATGATCTGCCCTCCTCAGTCTCCCAAATTGCTGGGATTACAGGTGTAAGCCACCGTGCCTGGCTTCTTTTTCAATTTTTCAAGCAAAACGAAAAAAATGGGTGGAGACGAAGATGATGATTATGTTATAAATGTGTGAGCGGGAACTGTTTGAGAAGTATAGCAGAATTTACACTGTTGAGAAGAGAATATAAAGCCTTCTAAAATATTCATATTGATGGAAGTTTGGCTATGCAAAACCTTTGCCAAAATAAATTTAGAGCCATAATGTCTAAGGTTCTTTATTGCAATTTTAGAATTAAAATTCCACAAGAAAAATATTGGAAATGTAGACTTCTTTTTGGAGGTAAGTTCATTTTGGATTGCCATTCCTATTCATCCTGTTTTTTTATTTTTTTTGTAACTTATATTGTGTTGGTATTGCACTATTTATGTGTTTTGAAAATATTATTTCACAAATGAACACACTAAAAATGTCACGTGATAACGATATTCTTTCATTATGTATTCAAATAACAGTGGGAAATATTACGACAATATAGGAAGTGTTTCTAGAATCGTAGAGATAAATTCACCAAGACAAAGAGATCTCCGCATCTGCCCAGCATGGAAACACCTTTTAATTGAGGCTGAACAGGTCTTCTAAGCATACCTGAGACAGTTTGCTCTGCTCAGATCTCTCCATCATGCTCTCATACCGATTCTCTAAGGATGACGATAATAAGTTTTCCAATTGTGAAAGCAAATATATATTGTAAAACAATATATGTCCAAGGTATATTTTTATTATAGTAAAGAAGCCTTTAAAACACTTAGTGCAATAAAACATGGATTTTTTCCATAATTGTTTGGAACTTGTGTTAATTTTATTCTTGGCTGGCACACTACAGTATTTATATCGACTTAACCTGTGGGCGATTCATCAGCAGGAGTAGGCTTTCCCACAGTGAGAGCAGCCTTTAATGGGGAGATATTATCAATGTTGTTATTAGCAATGTTTACGTAGTGTAATAAATATGCTTATTTCTAAAGTGGCATCAGCAAAGCAAGTCTTTGCCCAGAGGATCTAGCTTTAGGGTGCTGTTATTCATTAGAAAACACATTTGCATACACGATTTGGACCAAACCATACAAATACTTCTCTATTTATCCTTCTGACTTCAGTATCCAGTAGCCAGTCATTTGAGGTGCACACAAAGTAACTTGAATGGAACACTCTGCTTCTGAATACCCTGACTCACTAAGAATGAAGCCTAATTCTGATTGTTTATGAATTATCCTGGTTAGCTTGGAGGTTAACTATATGTTTTATTGTCAAGCCAGGCCAACGCTGATGAGTGCAAGGGATCCTCATTAACAGTTAAGCTGGGAGAAAAAACATAAACCAGACTGTCTCATGCAAATCAGATACCTCTGTGGTCTTTGAAGCTTTGTAGCTTTGTTGTCTTTGAAGCTACTTTTTTTTTTTTTTTTTTTGGAGGCAGAGTCCTACTCTGTTGCCAGGCACTAGGCTGGAGTGCAGTGGCATGATCTCAGCTCACTGGAGTAACTTTATCATTATCTGCTTCTTCACCTCCCCTACTAGTCATCTATGTGAATTCAAATTAGGAAGTTCAGCTCCACCATTTACTGGTTGTACAACATTGAGAGCTGGTCCTCTAAGACCTCTTCACTCATCTTTAAAATTGACATAATAGGCTGGGATTGATGGCTCATGCTTATAATCCCAACACTTTGAACACTTTGGGAGACCAGGGTGAAAGGATTGCTTGAGACCCGCAGTTCAAGACCAATCTGGGCAACATAGTGAGATCTCATCTATGCTAAAATAATAATAACAAAATGAATTTAATAATGTGGTGGTTGTTGTCTGCAAACAGCTTATCGCAGTACCTGAGAAACAGTGAGTACTCAATTGATAGTGATCACCATGATGACCATTTCCCTGGAGCACCTCCAAACTGGAGCTATTGGTGATCTCATTAAGCAACCACGTTTATGAAAGTCGTAGTCCATGGCACTTGCCTGAAAGATAGGGGGTAAAATCTGGATGGTATTACTTTAGAAAGCATTCATTTATGTGTAACATTAAAAAAATAGATGTGTAAAAAATAAATTTTGTCAAATACTGATGTTCCTAGAGAATTCCCATGGCTTTTCCCCATACTCTCAAGACACATGTGTTTTCCAGTACCTTAGAAGACTGGCCCTTGATAACACAGCAAGATAAAGTAAGCACAAACTAAGCATCTTTCCAATATAATAGTTTATGGTGGAAAGCAGTACCTCTGAAAAATACGAATCTAGCATTTACAATTCATACAGTGACATGAAAAGTTTATTTAATTGGTCCTGCTTTCTGTATATAAAATGTGGCTTATTAGAGTGCCTCTCATGATTCAGTATAACAGTGCATGCACTTATAGCAGGTAGAAAATAAGTAATCAGCAAATATTAGCTATTCTTGATTAGCTGTTCTGTGTTTCATCCCTCCAGATTACTTCTCTGTTTAACAAAATGTTGCTTACTATATTTCCACATTTTATTAAAGACACATCATTATGCTATATACCACTAAAGTAAAATAAAAACCACTATTACTAGCCAAATTATCTGACACTATCAATAGTAGTAAACATCACAATTACAGGGATGTTAAATACAAATTTAAAATGTGCATTTTTGAATCAATGAATGCAATAGACTATCATGTCAAACAATCTGTTTCAGTGCATTACTGGAATCAAACTAAAATATCTTCTTAAATGTATGTGACTATATATGTGCTATATATTAAATGCATCTGAAGATCTTTTAAAAATGCAGATTAAGAATCTGAAAAATCAATTTGGAAATTAGATTCTGACTTTGCGATTGACTCTGATGTTCTGCGTTCTTAACAAGCAGCCAGGCGCTGCTGGTGCAGTTGGTTAGGGTCTACACCTTGAGTAACAGGGAACAACAGTTCTGGCCTCCTAGCTAATGGTTAATTTCTGAAGATAATGCTTTCATCAGAATGATAGAAAGGGCGTTTTCAAACTGCTTATGCCTCATTAGTGAAATATCTACTGAGTACTTTCTCATTGTCCATCCCTTTCTACCACTCATCTCTTTCTCTGCCTCCCTGTCCCTGTCCCTGTGTGCCTCCCTGTCCTCTTGTCTCTCCTGCTTTCTTGCATCCACACTCACAAGCACACACAACCCCCACACAACATACACATACAAATACACACACATGAAAACCCAGTGACCCACAGATACTTCAGTTCTGAGCTACATACACTGTTTCTGCAGATCTTTGTGTCAAAATAAGAACATCCTCCTTTCTTAAGCAGAAAACACTAGGAAAGAACAATGCACTGGGCAGAAAGAAGTTTATTTTAACAGTAGCCTTTTGTGTGGTATTTAGTTGGTATTCTGACTGAATCTGGCTTATCTAGAGCTCGCTAAGTTGGGGTTACTACTTTGCATGTTTACGAAGGTTTTGCCTAACAGCAAGGCAATCAGTTGATCAGAGCTGACGATGTTTTATTTGACCAACAGATGGCAGTAGCAGTCTCCTTTTTTCCCCTGTTGAACTAACAGAAAATTGAAACGAACCCGTTCATAAGGTTTTTCTAAGAGCACTCATCACCTTTTCCTAGGTTCCTTGAATTCTTAGCTAACTTCAAATGTTATCTCATTCTTTGAGCACTGGACCACTTAGTCACTCTTATAAAATATAATCATACTTTCAGGAGACATGTTACCTACTAAATCCATATTTGTCTAATTCAAATGGAAAGCTAGGAGACCCAGACTGCCTCATTTCGCATATGCATAATATTTTATGCATCAGAACATTCTGACTACACTAAAAATACATTTCTTTAAAGCAAAAAGGAAAACTTACATTTCTAAAAATTACATACATTTGCAAATGAGCCAGAGTAAATCATCTCACCAATCTCTATCAAGAGCCAATTTTAAGACATAGTCAGTTGTACATTTCAAAGATATGTAATGTGCTTCTATATATAGTGTCTCTGAGAATACGTGTTACTTTTATTAGCAAATTTTGACTTGATGTGTCCTTACTGAAGCATGCTCATATGCATTTTACCACATCTTTTATGTAAAATTTGGCAAGATTACATGTGAATATCTTTTTGTGGAGTTTCATGTAAGAGACATAGAAAATATTTTTTAATCCTCAGTGTTCTATAAAATGGGGCATGTGTAAATACAAATCTTTATAACTGTAGAATGCCATATATATATATATATATATATATATATATATATCCACACAGAACATTTTAAGTTAAAAAAAAGCAAACTTTTAAAATTATAGGGGGTTAAAACAACATTATCTATCTATCTATCTATCTATCTATCTATATCTCCAGCATTCCAGAATTACATACATATAAAACAGTTTTCTATTTAACATTTAACTACCATATTTAAAAGCATCATAATTTACCTGCTAGCCTTAAATTTAAACTCAGAATATTGTTAATATATTTACATTTATTTTCATTCTCTCCTTTAAGCTAGAGTTTTGAGTTATACAGTTTTTGTTTGCTTTTTTTTTTTTTTTTTTTTTTACAGATTTTTGCTGTGTCACCCAGGCTGGAGTGCAGCAGCGCCATCTCAGCTCACTGCAACATCTGCCTCCCAGGTTCAAGCAATTTTCCTGCCTCAGCCTCCTGACTAGCTGGGATTACAGGCATGCGCCATGATACCTGGCTAGTTTTTGTATTTTCAGTAGAGACAGGGTTGCACCATGTTGGTCAGGCTGGTCTCGAACTCCTGACCTCATGATCCACCTGCCTCAGCCTCCCAAAGTGCTGGGATTACAGGCATGAGACACTGCATCCAGCCAGTTTTTGTTTTCTATATTTGCCATGACTTCACACATTTGTCTGTTTTGGGGCTCAGTCTTGCTTTTAGACACTTCAGAAATGAAAACAACACAGAAACTCTTATATTTATTCTCCATGCATATTTAAATGTGTTAATGGAAAGATTGAATGTCATCTCCTAAAATTTTAAATAAAACAAGGGTGTTCATTTTCACTACTCTCTCTATATAGTACTATAACATCTAATCATGGCAATAAAGCAAGAAAAAGGAATAAAAAATACAGATTAGAACAAAAGAAATAAAATTGTCTTTTTTTTTACAGATGTCATGTTTGTCTGCATTGAAAATTCCAAAGGAACTATAAAAAAATGCTTCTAGAACTAAAAAGTGAGTTCTACAAATTTGCAGAATAAAAAATCTACACTCATTTCTCTATTCAACAGTTGCTATGAGAAAGCTACAATTAAAACACAGTGTCATTAATAATTACTCCAAGGAAAATAAAAAAACTTTTTATGATAACAAATCAGAGACATACTATGTTCATGGATTGGACAGCTCAACATAATAAAGATGTCTGTTATTCCCTAATAAATGTATACATTTAATAGACTTCCTAAAGCATCTCAGCAAGGTTTTTATAAATTTAGACAAACCTTTTGTAAAACTTATATGGAAAAGACACATGGTCTAGATTAGCTAAAACCATCTTTAAAAAGAAGAATAAAGTGGGAGAAATTACTCTACCTAATATATAAGACTTATTGTCAGATTGTGTGGGAGTGACAGAAAGACAGACACATAAATACATAGAAAGAATAGAGAACACTGAAAAAGACAGACAAAAATATACCAAACTGACTTACAGCAAAGGTGCAAAAGAATTCAATGAAGAAAGGATAGCCTTCTCAACAAATTATGCTTCTCTACAAAAGATACTTTAAAGGATGAAAAGATAAGCACCAGACTGAAAAAAAAATTGGTTTGTGAAATTCAAGAACTTTCAAAAGTCAGTAGTAAAAGCAATCCAATTAGAAAAAGGCAAAATCAGTAAACAGACATTTCACTGAGTAAGATATATACATGAAAGAAAAACACAGGAAAAATTGTTCAGCATAGTTAGTCATTAGCAAAACTGAAACCACAATCAGATATCACCACATGTCTATCATAATGGCTAGGGTAAACATAAACATCTGAACAAGAGTGAATATGTGTGGGCATGTGTGCATAATGGCATAAAAAATTAAAATGACAACACGAAATGTTGGTGGGGATGCCAGTCATATATTTCTACTCATACAAGGGAATATAATGTGATACAGTCACTCTGCAAAGTTTGGCCATTTCTTGTAAACATAGCTATGTAATTACCACATGATCTAGCCAGTGCACTCATAAGCATTTATCCCAAAGAAATGAAAACATCTTCACATCAATACTGAACACAAATGTTCATACCCACTTTATTGAAAGTAACCCCAAACTGGAAACAATCAGATATCCTTCAGTGGGTGAATGGTCAAACAAACTGTGATACATTCGTTCCATGGACGCTACAAACGGAATAATATAGTGATACACACAATTTGTATGTATGTTCAGGAAATATTGCTGGGTGCAAAAAGCCAAATCTCAATAGGTTATGTTATGTATGATTCCATTTAAATAACAGTCCTTGAAAAGGAAAAATTTTAGAAATAGGGAACGGATTACTAGTCACCAGGGCTTGGCATCAGGAGGAAGGAAGAAAATGGGGCAGGAAGGAGGCGAATATAGTTTAAAATGACAGCAAGAGGGAGCCCTCTGGCCATTGAACTGTTCTGTACCTTCGACGTGGTAGTGCTACCGATGTGATAACATTGTATAGAAGTACATATACATACACAGGGTAGCACAATCAAAATTGGGGAAATCTAAGTAGGATTGGTATATTACATTAAAGTCAATATCCTGGTTGTAACTTTGTACTGCAGCATTTTAAGAAGTTACCATTGATAGGAACTGTATACATAGTACCTAATATAATTATATAATTACTTCTGTATTATTTCCTGCAAGTCCGTATAATTCTATGATTATTTCAGAATTAAAAGTTTAATTTAAAAGTTACAGAAAAAAAAGGAATTTAGGGAAGGTCAATATTTTTCTAAATAAAAAAATCACAGAAACAACAACAAAAACAAAAAGCTGGTTAATGATTTATAAATGCATTCACTTAAAGGATCTCATTCTAATTTTTACAGCAACCTAAAAGTTACATGGATTCTTCACATTGAAACAGAATACTGGAAAGGTTAAGGTCAAAAATCTTGTCCTGAAGTCAGCAAGTAAAAGAGCTGAGATTAAATTTTAAAAAAAATTCATTCACGTATTCTGCCTGGAATAAAATAAAGGCACTTCCACTTTAAATTTAGTTGCCTTTGAATCAAGAAGGAAGACACTAATAGTAAATTGGAACCTATAAAGTAACTGCTAAATAAGTTAGATACAAGGATCCTTCTCCAAAAATTGAATCTGTATTGTTTTTACAAAAACATCAGGCGTCTATTATCTATTATGATATGGATCTTGCGGCCAAGTCAAAAAATAAGCATAAAACAATTTGCAGTCTATATAAAGTAATTTTAGGAGGAAAAATAGATCCTTCAACACAAAATATCTACTTACCATCCGATTTTAAAGATCCTACTATTCAATATATTCTTTTGATTATAACACTGAAGTCCTTTAAAAAATAATGTCCTCATTAATGTTACTTGTGTCTCACACATTTATCTCTTGGGAAGGGTAGTATGATAAACCAGCAGTGTTAATTAGTATTCTCAGAAGAATTTATTTTCTATAAAAAGAGTAGAGAATTAAAGAAATGGGTCATAAAATTGATAAATTTGATTCAAGGAAGGAGCCAAAACATTTTCATAAAGGAAACTAAGTTTAAGATGATTGGCAGAAGCAGAATAGACCAATGTGAAGACTTCAGATCTGTGGCTTTCAAAATACTGCCCTCAACTCCAAAAATCTAAGCCTTGTATTTGATTCATGTAGGCCAAACAAAGAGAAACCCTATAGGATTTCATTTGTTTGTATTACCAAGCGCAACATACTTACTGTTAAGGATAGTTAAGGGAGATATGTTCAACTGTGCAGGATAATTACTAGTTTTCAAAGTAGTATTACCAAACTACTTTACAAAGCTCCTACTACAAATATTTATAGATCTTTGGAGCTACCATTTTCTGGAAGTGCAGTTTGTTTTATTAATCATCTTGATCTTCAGTTGGCTAGGGTCTTTAATTTTTTATAGTTGTTTTTGTGTGTGCCTGCGTTATGTGTTAGGTTATAGTGAGCTTAGCCTTTTCCTTAATAGTTTAGGCTTATTGTGGATTATCATTTGATTAACAATAGATGGGAGAATTGTATATTTCTGGTTTTATAGTAATAAAAATGTAAGACATATACATTATGGTTAGATTATATATGTATGTGTGTATATATGTGTGTATATGTATATATATACACACATATATACACATATATATACACATATATATGTGTGTGTATATATATATATGTGTATGTATATATACATATACATATTTACATATATACACACATATATACACACATATATATTCTAACCACAATACACACATACATACATAGTGCTAAGATACATAGATACATCATCTCTTCTACCTCCACCTCTATGAATTTGTGCCACTTAAAATGTACTATGAAGATAATTAAAATAAAATCTTGAGTTATTTTTAAAGTTTTTATGGAACACTGTTTCATAACATAAAAGCAAATGATACGGTTTGGGTGTGTCCCAACCCAAATCTCGTCTTGAATTGTAGGTCCCACAATCCCCACATGTTGTGGGAGGGACCCAGTGGGAAGTAACTGAATCACGTGGGTGGGTCTTCCCATACTTTTCTCATGACAGTGAATAAGTGTCACGAGATCTGATGGTTTTATAAGGGGAGTTTCACTGCACACGTTCTCTCTTTCCTGCCGCCATGCAGGATGTCTCTTGCTCTTCCACCATGACTGTGAGGCCTCCCCAGCTATGTGGAACTATGAGTCCATTAAACCTCTTTTTCTTTATAAGTTACCACTCTCAGGTCTGTCTTTATCAACAGCATAAAAATGGACTAATACAGCAGCATGAAAATGGAGTCAATCAAAATCTCTTGTAAATTAAATAATGATTAAACAAATAATAAGCAAACAAAAACCCCACACTGAAATAAGTTATTAGAAATAAATTTACTACAACTTCTTTCTTTTATCTCTTCTCTTTATTCTGGAAAATGTAAACATGTAGAGTAAGCAGATCTCAGAGTCTTTCACTCTCCTTTATTGGACAGTGGTCAAAACTTTTGAGACCTCTCATCCCAGGAAATCAGGAAGCAACAAGATGTTAAAGAGCCTCAGAGAAAAGGGAAGCTTTCAAAGGCAAAAAGGCAAGCACAGCACAGAAGAAGAGTTTACACAAGACAAACTTGAATGACCTTCTGGTTTGAGACGAGGTTGACTGATCACTTCTTTCTAAACTCTCATAACATATTGTAATTTCCATTTGGCTTTTACTTAAGACCATGCTGTATATTAGATATTGAGATTGTCTTATGGATATAGGAAAAGGAGATTTATAGATCAGGCTAGGGAATTTAAAATGGATTTTGACGGAGTAAGAGAATACAGTAAAATATATTTAGAATTGAATATTACACGATGGCATCAGAAAAGCAAACCTGTGAACACGTATGCAGATAGCCCTAAAGCTTTATGTGTGTATATGTACACGAAAATAAGGAATTCTGTTAAATGTTTAATTTCTGTTTTCAAAATATATAGCACATTCTATTTTATGCATAAGAAAACTTAGGCAAGAAACTGTATTAACATAGATGTTATTTATCGATATTATCAATTCTAGAAGAGTGTTGCTCAAGGCCACTAAGCACCTCTAGCTCTCAAGCACATTTGCCATATAAGTTGACTTTTAACTCCCACAGGTAGTAAGTTCCTATGGATATGGATTGAGAAAAGGAATATATAAAGCAGTCCTTTTTCATACAAATTTCCATTTGTCAAAGATGGAAATAGCACTGTGTGTTGTAAAATTTTGCCCTAGAAACTAGTTCAACAATGCTTTCATGTTAGCATTATTTTTATATCTGCTGAATGGAAATACAGGGCTTATTAACTCCAGCAAGATTCAACACATTTTTTTTTAAAAGAACTGTTGCTTATGGCATGTAGAAATTTCTTGCTACTAATGAACTTGAATTGGAAAGTTCTGTCACACCAAAACATTTTCAAGCATAGTGCCTTTTATCAAAGATTTGAGAATTTAACTAGTCAAATTAATATCTATAATGGTAATTGAAAACTTAAATGAGAGGAATTATAAGAAAAGAAGAAGAACACAGAAAAATGATTAGGCTGAGTTATAATTAAATCTTCCCTGCCATTTTCTATTTTGGGGGAGGGAGTAGGGAAAGTGCCAGAAAAAAGACAAGAGAAACTGTAACTCCTTATTCATTAACAGATAATACGGCTTTTTATTCTAATTGCACATTAAATCCAATTAACCTGGAAATATTAAAATAATTGTCATTTAACTTTTAAAAGAAATCTAAAAATTAAATAATATCTGAACAGCAGATGGTCTTGTATAACATGATTCCTTGGAGTTATCACTTGAAAAGGAAGTAGGATGGAAGTGAAGAAGGATAAAGTGAGGAGAGCTGGATAGGAGGTGAAGGGCCCTGGAGTATTGTTTTCCCTCGGTCATAAGTCTCCAGGACTGGAAATGTAGTATTACTGTTTTAAACATGCTATTGAAAATATTCTCTCTGCAACACAAAAATGACAAAATCCAACTTACAGGAAAGACCCATGGAGAAGGTTGATGAATGATTTGTTTTCATGTGTACAATGTGAACTCGTATTGAGACTGGGACTTCTATGATGAGAGCATCTTATCAAAGGAAAGTCCTATCAGAAAGTAATTGATTTTCACTTGTTCAGGGAAAGAAGCTGCTCTCAGCATGAGGCCAGATCCTTCACCTTTGAGCAGATCATTATGTTCGTTATTATTTATGCCTATCTAGACTGGCAAACTTGCCCTAGGGTGTATGTGTAAAAAGGTCTTTTGTTTGCCTTAGCAAAACAGTCAGGAATCACGGTATTCAGAGCCCTGAGGATGATGAGGCCATTCACTTTGTATGATAAACCTGAAGATGAATCCTCAGAGCTAGAAGAGAAAATGCCACTCCAACTTACCTCCTGTCTCCTCCCCACCATTCACAACACAGACACAGAAATATAAATACTTCATAAGAACGAGAGAGGAGGGACTTGTGGTCTGTCCCTGGCATTAAGTCAGAAGAAGAGAAGAAAGTGTGTGTGTGTGTGTGTGTGTGTGTAGAGAAGGGGAGCTGGAAGGGAGTTGGTTCAGACTTAATCCTTCTGGGGGTCAACTTGCACCCAAAAGTCTTCATTGTTAGGTATTAACTAATGTGACTAATGAGTCAGAGGGTCTGGAACCAGGTCAGCAGAGCATAACTCAAACACATTAGCTTCTTTGACAACTGCTCCTTCCTGACAATGGACTCTCCTTGCTTCACGGAGGCAGCCTCACACCACACAGGTTTAGGCGGTAGAATTTTCTGAAAGCTTCTCTTCGGTGTCCAGTCAGCACAAGAACTCTCCTTGTTGAGAGCAAACACAGGGGCACACAAGTCCACTCTAGATACTGCAGGTTTCAGGGCAGCGTCTCATCTGAACTTCTCTGTACGCCGGGAGGAAGTTGTAAAGTATAGTGAGATGCTGTAACAGCAACTTTAGACAATTTGGCGTTTTAGACAAAGAGCAGTATCCATTTGCCTGGGTATAACTTCCCTGACTGGATTATAGAATCCATAACTACTTACAATCCATAACTGGGAAAAGCTGAATTGCACCTGGGGGCAACGCAATCAGAGATTAAATTGAAAGCCACCAGGACTCTGACATTTGCTCCAGCTTGGCTTCTTCTGTGTGCTGATTTCAGCCTCACCCACCGCCACCTTTGTGAGGCAGTTTCTAGACACCATTTTCCAAGCTTGATCACACAGGGGAACTGAGCTTTGTTCTCCAGGTTTTGCATCCCTAAACACAAAAACAAAACCCCACAAAGTCTTGAGAAAGAGCTGTGATTGCCCTTGCTTCATTTATCCTCAGAGCAGTTTCTCACATCAGCACTACTGGGCACTGTTGGCACTCCTGGCTGGATAATTGTGTGTTGTTGGTGGCTGTGTCCCCTGCATTGTAGGGTCTTAGCAGCATCCCTGGCTTCTACACACTAGATGCCAGTGGCAACATCCTTATCCCAAGCTGTACTGCCAAGAATGTCCCTAGAAATTGTCGAATGTCCCCCGGTAGCCAGAGTTGTCCCCTGATTGAGAACTATCGCCTTAGACTTACCGCCATGCTCACAAATAGAGGAGCATATTGTAACAAGCCAGCAGCGCGAGATGGAGTTGGGAAGCAAGACCCAGTTCTCAATTTCTTGTGAGCTGGGTGACCATAAGAGTCTGAGGCTTCTGTATCCCTTAAATTAAGACCCAGTTCTCAATTTCCTGTGAGCCGGGTGACCATCGCAGTCTGAGGCTTCTGTATACCTTAAATTTTCCGGCCTTCTTTGCATTTTGTAGACTCTCTAAGCGCTAACAACTTTCTTGGTCTCTGTTATTATACAGTTATTTCATTACCATAAACGCTATTTACAAGATTTTGATGGGGTGTGAAATGAGAATTAGGAATGGGTTTCTGTTTTCATATTATTTACCCAAATTGAAACATCATAATGCAAATGTTCAAGCAATTTATCTCAAATGTAACACAAGGAAAGTCATTGGCTGTAATTGGGTTTATATTTAACATTTTTCTTTTCGTAAGGGGGAAACAAATTATTCATTGTGTTTTTTTTTCAATATATTTATTAATTTATTTTTGAGACAGATTCTTGCTCTTTTGCCCGGGCTGACAAGCAGTGGAGCAATCTTGGCTTACTGCAGCCTCTACCTCCCAGGTTCAAATGATTCTTATGCCTCAGCCTCCCAAGTGGCTGGGACTACAGGTGTGCATCACCACACCCATCAATTTTTTTTCTGTTTTTAGCAGAGATGGGGTTTCACTCTTGACCAGGCTGGTCCTGAACTCCTGGTCTGATGTGATCCACTTTTCTTGGCTTCCCATATTCATTGTTTCTAATTTTCATTAAATCAAGGACAATTGATTTATATGGGCCTAAAAAGGGAGGCATAGGAAACCCTACTTCTTGTGATTGTAACAGTTAAGTAAAATAAATTTGTAATATAACATAGAACAAATCACTGAACAACTCAGATATTGTTACATCATTTTCCATATTAAGTTCTATTTATTAAGTTCATAAGATCCTACTTGATTTCTTCATAAATTTTGCAATTTAATCCTAGGAGTCCACACTATATCATTTCACTCCATGTATTATTAGGCCTTGTGATTAGGACATAACAAGAAATAGAAAAAGATAAGCACTAGAATTCTGGCTTACTGACTTAATAGAATCAAAGAAAAAACCTGACCCACTCAAGAAGGCCTCAGAAGATGAGCGGAGTGTGTGTTTTGTCCTTGAAATTTCTGCTATTCTTTTGATTTATAAGCAGTCCAAAGAAGAATCCTATAAATTAAAACATATACTCCTGCATCTTAATTTTCATACACACCCCAGCGGTAGATTTACAGTCATTCAGGACCTACTTCATCATAATTAAATTGTACTTGTCAGCTTTTTATTGCTCTTCTGGAAGATAAATTCTTATCTCAGAGGTTCCCACAGTGATTATCATCATGGCCTCTTGCTTTTATCATGGAGGGGATTTTTGACAGAGCCATTACTCCTGCAGATCTTACAATGTTTTACCTTCTTCACAAGACATCATTATTTAGTTCTCTAAAATATTCTGATTGCTTTTGTTTCTTCAAAGTTTTCCGTAGCTTTTTTCTCTCTTCCTTCCCCTCTCCCTTTCTTCTTTTCTACCTTCCTTTACTCTTTCCTTCTTTCTTTCTGTTTCCATGAAAATAATGTTAGATTTTTACCTTATTTTTGATTACATAATTTTGCATTCTGCTATATTTGATAAAAACATACCTTCATATTACTCATTAGAGAGAAATAAATATTCTGCCTATAAATGTGAGAGTCAACAATGAATAAAAATATGCTCTATCCCTAACCTGTCATTCATAAGACTAAAACTATGTATGCACGGTTTGCATTCTCTTTTTTCTTGTGTAAGATTGATTTTTAAGAATTTTGATATAATTTTAAGATATTTCAAGAGAATCTCATGTTGGTGGTAGCAGTGATAGTGGTTGTAATTTGGCAATCTATTCTTAAGTAAAAATATTCTATAAACATCATCAAGTTATTTCTGCTTACTTTATATGCTTAAGAAGTGAGTTATAAAACCAAAAACTAGAGAAAAATATTTGCAATTAATGTGATGGATAAAAAGTGATATTCATAATATATTAATTTAAAATAACACTAATGTTTCAATAAATGAGAAAAAAGTTGTGAGAAAATTAATAGAAGTAAATGTCTCGCATTTAAGACAAATGTTTAACTTCAATAAAAATCAGAACACTTAAATACAATCTTCATAAGGCAGCAGATACTTTTGAAAATCAGAACAATTTAAAAAACAGTGTTGTCTTATAAATTAGTGGCACTTTGAAAATAATGGTATATTAATTTCCTAGGGATGCCATAACAAAGTGTCACAAACTGGGTGACTTAAAACTACATACATTTATTTTCTTGCTTGACATGGCAGCTGACATCTATAATCCCAACACTTTGGGAGGTCGAGGCAGGAGGGTCACTTAAAACCAAGAGTTTGAGACCATTCTGGGCAACATAGAAAGACTCTGTCTCTACAAAAAAAAAAAAAAAGAAATTTAGCTGGGTGTGGTGGTGTATAACTGCAGTCCTAGCTATTTGAGTGGCTGAAGTGGGAAAATCTCTTGAGCTCAGGAGTTTGAGGCTGCATTCAGCTATGATCATGCCATTGCACTCAAACCTGGGTGGCAGAGCAAGACCCTGGTTCTCAACAGAAACAGAACTAATAGAATACATCTATCTATCTATCTATCTATCTATCTATCTATCTATCTATCTATCTATCTATATATCTGTATTTATGTATTTATTATTATATAAATATGAGTTTATTATTAGGTTTATTGAGTATTAGCTCACATGATTACAAGGTCCCACAATAGGCCATCTGCAGACTGAGGAGCAAGGGGAGCAAGTCTGAGATTCAAAATTGAAGAACCTTGAGTCCGATGTTGGAGGGCAGGAAGCATCTAGCATGGGAGAAAGCTGTAGGCTGGGAGGCTAGGCCAGTCTCTCATTTTCACATTTTTCTCTCTGCTTATAGTCTAGCCATGCTGACAGCTGATTAGATTGTGCCCACCCAGATTAAGGGTGGTTCTGCCTTTCCCAGCTCACTGACTCATATGTTAATCTCCTTTGGCAGCTCCCTCACAGACATACCCAGGATAAATACTTTGTATCCTTCAATCCAATCGAGTTCACACTCAGTATGAAACAGCTCAACGTTCTAAGTGAAGTTGTTGAGAGGGACATGTTCCCTTTGAAGCTTCTAAAGGACATGAATCCTCGCTTGTCTCCTCCAGCTTCTGCTAGTACCAGTATTCCATGGCTGGCAGCAACAGAACTCCGATCTTTGCCACATCTTCACATGGTAGTCTTCCCTCTGTGTCTGTCTCTTCTCCTCTTATAAAGACAGTCGTACCTAATTCAGTATTACTTCATCTTAATTTGATAATATTAGCAAGACCCTACTTCCAAATAAGATGACATTCAAAGGTCCCAGTGGATGTTATCCCAACATAGAGTCACAACTTAACTTATAATACCATTTATTGCCCAGAAATGAGTAAAGTCTTTTAAGTCTTTCTCAAAGGCAATTTATCAAAATTCTTTCTTCTACTAATTTCTTTTGTGAGAATTCACCCTGAAAATAAACATAAATTTTAGTCATATGCAAAAGGTTAGTTGCCACACTATTCATTATTTAGAAGGAATTTGAAGTAAAAAAATGGGGAATTATTGAGTCATTTTGGTATATCCCAATAATATTATGAAGCCACTAGAAATATTTAAGTGCTTAGCATGAGAGATGGTCCAAAAGATGCTAACAATTAGCAATTAGATTATATTTTCTACTTTAAAATCAACCAAAATTAAAACAAACAAACATACAGCCTCAACCCAAAAAGTGCCACTGGTAAGGATATTAGAAAATGAGAATTCTTTTCCTCTGCTGGTGGGAATCTAAAGTGTTAAAAAGCTTCCTGGAAGGTCATTTGGCAATACATGCCAATGCCTTAGCAGTGTTCCTGTCTTTGGCTTATCAATTCCACTTCTAGGAATTTATTTTAAAGAAATAATCTTGGATATGCACAAATATGTAACAATGAGAATGTTTACTGAAGTTTATCATACGGAAAAATTACAAGCAACCTAAATGTTCAATAGAAGATTATTGCTAAATAAATAATAAGACATCCAGCTGATAGAATACCGTATATTTAGTAACATGGAAAGATGTGACATATATACATTTTACAAACAGAAAGAAAGTCGATTATAAAATAGCGTTCATGGTATCATCCCATTGGCATAAAGTTAAAGCCACTCTCTAAATGTAGAACTTACTACTATAAACTTACAAATCAACTTTGATAAGAGCGGTGAGGTTGTAGGTGCTACACAGTGCTCTTGTGGATTAAATGAGTTCAGACAGGTTTCCAAAGCTTCTCATTTTCTCTCTTGAAGTTGTTCGCTGACTCAGAAAAGGATTTTGTCACAATTTTCATCTTGGATACGTTTGTAGTATTGAAGTAGATGAACTCTTGAAGTATCTTGATATTCAGAATTAAGGAGGACACAGAAAAAAATTGTTATGCTGTCTGTTCTCAAGAAGACTCATGAGATTCAGTCAGGAAATGGGAAATTTTATGCACATAAAATTTGCTTTTACAAATATAGAAACAAATAAATAATAATATAATTCTGGCTATTATATAGAAAAGATTGCCCTATTGCTAAATATCGGAGTGCTTATAAAAGGGTATTTTAGAAATAAATTTGTAATAGAGTACAAAAAATTAAAAATTCCAGAGTTTTGGGGAGTTAAGAGATTACTTAATTAAAAGTTGTATTTAAAAAAATGTTAGAATTGTTTTGTTTGTTTGTTTGTTTGAATAACCAAGTTGGTTATGGGCAATATCATCCCAATGTTGAAACATCTTTTTCTGCTTTGGTAAACTTGTAGCTCAATCATTCAATGATTCTGAAACTCTTTCTGTGTGGTTATGGTTTGAACATTACTCTCTTGTTCCAAGACACATAAGCTCTAACAAACTTAAATAACTCCTTAGAAGACAGTTTCACTATTCTTATTCTCTATCCCTTGCCCTTAAATAACAAATCCCTTCTTATAAAAATCAGGAAGTTGGCAATATATATTTTAGAACAAGCCAAAAGCAGGCTCAGTAGATGCATATAGCAAAGTTTTACACTCACAGAAGTCTTATTTCTCCTAACAATTGTTTCGTGGGTAGTTGCTATAATTTTTAATACGGTTTGTTTGTTTAGACATGTCCTCCTTTCATATAATGAGAACAAGAAGTGGGTATTTCTCATTGAGGCTGTTAATTCTGATTCTTGGTTAAGTAGTCCAATGAGATTTTTATGCTCACCTAAGGCTTATCTTATTTCTTCCAACTACTTGGTTAATGGCAGTTGGCCTCTTACCAGGTTGGCTTTTCCATAGGCCTGCCTTATGACATGGCAGTTGTCTGTTTTTGAGTAAATAATCCAAGAGATTGGATGAGAAATGTTGCCAAGGTGAAGGCCATGGTCTTTTTCCTAACTTCCCAACATCTTATTATTATTGCCATTTTCTATTAATTAGAAGCGACACAACAAGTCCAGTTCACACTCAATATGAAGGAATTACCCAAAGGTGTGACTTCTAAAAGAAGTGGATCGGGCCGGGCGCGGTGGCTCACGCCTATAATACCAGCACTTTGGGAGGCCAAGGTGGGTGGATCACGAGGTCAAGAGATCGAGACCATCCTGGTCAACATGGTGAAACCCTGTCTCTACTAAAAATACAAAAAATTAGATGGGCATGGTGGCACGTGCCTGTAATTCCAGGTACTCAGGAGGCTGAGGCAGGAGAATTGCCTGAACCCAGGAGGCGGAGGTCACGGTGAGCTGAGATCGTGCCATTGCACTCCAGCCTGGGTAACAAGAGTGAAACTCCATCTCGAAAAAAAAATAAAAATAAAAAGTGGATCATTGAGGTCACCTTAAAGGTTGCTTACAACATCAATCAAAATTTGAGAAGACTGTGCTAGGTAGATGGCATTCAAATATCAAGTGGAATGGATCAATTGCTTAAAAGGTATTCAGATGGAAATGGATTTCAGTGGATATATTTCAGGACTCAGGCAGAGGGACTAGCCAGAAGAAGGTGTAACTGGGGTCACAGAGCTGGCATTGTGGAGAAATGTCCCATGTCCAGGTTACTGCCACGAGTGCAAAAGAAGTAAGAGCCTTAGCCTAGACTGGGAACTGGGCACATGGACAAGAAGAAGTTATGTTTCAGAAACTGGCATAGAAGCCATCTGAATCCTGAAAGGCAACTTCTGCTAGATTCCATTGTTTCAGCTTAGGACCTAGCTAAGAAAGGAAGGCTTGAATCTGGAAAGCTTCATGAGGTCGGCTTTGATAATCAAAAATGGGAAGAGCTGAAGTAAGTCACAGAACACCAGTTCTCAAACTTTGCTTGGTATCTGAAGCACTTAGCAACTTGATAAAAACACAGAGATTCAGGTCGTATTTTATTTTAACAAGCCTGTCTTTGTGTGCTTCACATTCTAGGTGTTCTCATGCAGACCAAAGTTTGAGAACCACTGCCTTAGAAGAATTATTTATGTTCCCCAAGGAATCTGCTATGTATTGATTTATGATAATTAACTCACTAAATTAACAAACCAGTGCTAAATTCTAACACAGTTCATGGTATAAATATGAATGTGCACACTTTAGACAGAAATGAAGTAAAAGATTATTCTAACTAAAAGCATTCCAAGGAAAAGGACTGTGCTTTCATATTGAAAGAACAAATCATGGCTGGCACTGATTAATAGATTCTGTTCTCTCAGGATGGCAAAATGCAAAAGAGTTTTCTTTGCCAGAAATAGCAAAATGTACACCCAGACCAGCATCTGGAAGTTATTCTTAAAGAAATCTGACATTAGATAAAATGAGAGTGGTGGCTGAGTTTCTCTTTACCCATTTCACTGGTACATGCTGACTAAGGTTAATGAAACTTTAAACTAAAATCTTCACCCTGTTTTTCATTCTCTTCCTTCTGGTTACATCATGTTTACTTCCAAATACATTTGAAAAATATACACCAATGGCACTCTAGTAAGACTTAGGTGAACTACGGACCTCAATTATTCTTTTATACAATGTGCTTAAGTAAAAGGGATCCTAGAGTGGAATACACATAATATTTGAATTCAGAGTCACCTGGCTTCAAATATAAGTGACAATGAAACCTTAAGCAAGTATTTTCAAGTTTTCTAAAGTTCTTTATGTGTACATAGGTAGATCACCTAACCACTTGGAAAAATTATCATTGGAATAATAAATGATGTATACAAAATGTTCAACTCTAGTAGGCACTCAATAAACTGAACTATTATTACTATCAACCACAGATACTTCCTCATTCTGTAAACATCAAGACGCTGTAGTAATACAATGCCATGTTCAGGATCAGATGCAGATTACATCTAGTAGGTATTTCTGATTTTCTGTTTTGAAGTTAGAATTATAGGGTAGTGATCAAGAGCACAGCTTCAGAATCCAGCCAAGTTCAAATTTAACATTGCCATTCATTGATAGTGTTTTCTTGGGTGATTATGTAGATGATTTACTAAACCCCGCCTTGCTTTTTTAATCTGTAAAATAGAGAAAATAATGATGCACAATCTAATGGGAATTTGTAAGAATGAAATTACTATTTGTAAAGCAATTACAAGAAAATGTACCACCTGTGTTAGTTACTGTTCGTAATAAATCCTTTTTTAAAAGGTTCGTCCTTTACCTCAGCTATTAATTTTGGATGTTGCTTACCAAAGAAAACAATGGATTGAATTGTCTTTTGGTGCAGGTTTCAGCTTTTTGATGGGGTGATATTACCATATCCCTCTAAATTGTTTTATAAGGTTTTATCCTGATTATATGATATAGCTCTTCCAAGGATGTGAGCTGCTCATTGGGGTGCCAGATACTTTTGGGAGCTGCAATTAATTATCTGAGGCAAGATAGCTTCATCCATAGAATTACTATCCTCAGCAAACTAACAGGCACCCGTGTGATCTGAACATGTGACGGAACTAGCAAAACGTGCCTGTCTGGCTCTCAAGGAATGACGTTCCTTATTAAAACTTTGCTCAGAATTGAAATAATGGGAGAGAGTGGTTCAATTTTTTTTCCCTCTCTTACACCATGTAGTGGTAGGATATTCCATGCAGTGGATGACCAATATATGTGATTAATGATAATAGTAAAAATAAAACAATATTCTCCTATATATTTGGGAAAATGCCATATGAATTCACTTGTTTACTCAGGTTCTTTAAAGGACTTGTTTACTTCAAAGGCTGTCTTCGTGTTAATATGAAAGCTGGTCGGCCAGTAATGATGGAAGGAGAAGCTTTGGAGATGAGAACATTTGTTGTCATGGTTACCTGGGGAAAATAGAGGTGATCTCAGGTGACCTCAGATGTGTGAAATTTTTTCCTGGCTATACTATTACTGATGTTAATTTATTTGTGAGGCTGCTGGGTGTTAAATCTACTACTTTAAGAGGACTTTATATAAAGCATCTTCCCAATTCCCAATGTTTTTGAGCATTCATTCTTTGAAACTATTAAGATGCATATGTAACACACATCAAGTTGATGTAAGTATCAAAGTTTGTCTGATGTCTTCACAGCCCTAGAACCAGAGGGCACTTTGATTTTATCTCATAGCTGTGACATAAGCACTTCAAATGAATGGAAAATGCAAGTATCATGTGTAGAAAGTTGTTTGGATTCCCAGGAACAGACTTGTCTTCATGGTGGCTCTCACTAAAAAGAGGGAAGGTAGAGAGCAGTATGAAAAACGTCAGATCACTGAATGGGAACAATACCTTTCTGCTTGTTTGTTGGGGCACATGGCCACAAGGAGAGGCACTAGTACCAGAACAGGAGACATCAGAAGGGCAAGGAAAGTAATGACAGTATTACAGAGACCAAAGGCACAGACAGAGAAACTTGAAGCAAGAAAGAGCCTCATTAGAAATGTATCACGCCGTCCAGAATGTGCAACTGGAGAAGAGATAGACTGTAAAAGGGGAAGAACTAGAGAACAAAAGTACAGAGGCAGTTTATCCTGAGTCACCCTCAAAACTACAGGACCCTGGTGATATTTTTGGCTCTGTGTCCCACCCAAATCTCATCTCAAATTATAATCCTGATGTGTTGAGAGAGGGACCTCGTGGGAGATGACTGAATCATGGGGCTGTTTTTCTGCATGCTTTTGTGATGGTGATTTCTCATGATATCTGTTGGTTTGAAAGGATTTGGCAGTCACCCACCTCACTCTTTATCCTGCTGCTATGTGAGACATGCCTTGCTTCCCCTTTGCCTTCTGCCATGATTCTAAGTGTCCTGAGACCTCCCAAGCCATGCAGAACTGTGAGCCATCTGAATCTCTTTTCTTTATAAATTACCCAGTCTCAGATAGTTTTTCATAGCAGTGTGAAAATTGACTAATATAGAAAATGGGTATCTAGAGAAGTAGGATGTTGCTATAAAGATACCTGAAAATGCGGTGGCTCAAGCCTGTAATCCCAGCACTGTGGGAGGCCGAGGCGGGTGGATCATGAGGTCAAGAGATCGAGACCATCCTGGTCAACATGGTGAAACCCCGTCTCTACGGAAAATACAAAAATTAGCTGGGAATGATGGCGCGCGCCTGTAATCCCAGCTACTCAGGAGGCTGAGGCAGAAGAATTGCCTGAATCCAGGAGGCGGAGGTTGTGGTGAGCGGAGATCGTGCCAATGCACTCCAGCCTGGGTAACAAGAGCGGAACTCTGTCTGAAACAAACAACAAAAAAAGATACCTGAAAATGTGGAAGCAACTTTGGAACTGGGGTAGCAGGCAGAGCTTGGAACAATTTGGAGGGTTCAGAAGAAGACAGAAAGATGTGGAAAAGTTTGGAACTTCCTCGAGACTTGTTGAATGGTCTTGATCAAAATGCTGATAGTGACATGGACAATGAAATCCAGGCTGAGGGGGTCTCAAATGGAGATGAGGAGCTTATTGGGAACTGGAGGGAGGCTCACTCTTGCTATACTTAACAAAGAAACTGGTGGCATTTTGCCCCTGCCCTAGAGATCTGTGGAAATTTGAACTTGAGAGAGATGATTTAGGGTAGCTGGCAGAAGAAATTTCTAAGCAGTAAAGCATTCAAGATGTGACCTGGCTTTTTCTGGTCTTGAACTTCTGACCTCGTGATTCACCCGCCTCGGCCTCCCAAAGTACTGGGATTACAGGCATGCACCATTGCACCCGGCCTGATCTGGCTTTTTCTGAAAGCCCACAGTCATATGTGTTCACAGAGATGGTCTAAAATTGGAACTTATATTTAAAAGGGAAACAGAGTGTAAAAGTTTGGGAAAAAAAACCTGTAGCCTGACCATGTGGTAGAAAAAAACAAAACAAAACCCTATTTTGGAGGGAGGAATTTAAGCCGAAGCCACCTGCAGAAATTTGTATAAATAACGAGGAACCAAAAGTTAATAGCCAGGACCAAGGGAAAAATGTCTCCAGGGCATTTCAGAGATCTTCAAGGCAGCTCCTCTCATCACAGACCCAGAGGCCTACGAGGGAAAAATGGTTTTATGGGCCAGGCCAAAAGCCCAGCTGCTCTGCACAGCCTTGTGACACAGCGCCTTGTGTCGCAGCCACTCCAGCTTTAGTCATGGCTAAAGGGGCCAAGGTACAACTTGGACCATCACTTCAGAGGGTTCCAGCCCCATGCCTTGATGGCTTCCATGTGGTATTAAGCCTGGGGGTGCATGGAAGGCAAAAATTTGGGAACCTCCACTTAGATTTCAAAGGCTGTATGGAAACACTTAGATGGCCAGGCAGAAGTCTGCTGTGGGGATAGAGCCCTAACGAAGAACTTCTACTAGGGCAATAAAGAGTAAAAACGTGGGGTTGGGGTCCCCACACAGAGTCCTCATGGGGGTACTGCCTATTGGAGCTGTGAGAAGATGGCCACCATCCTCCAGACCCCAGTGTGGTAAATCTACCAACAGCTTGCAGTGTCCACCTGGAAAAGACACTCAATGCCAGCCCTTGAAAGCAGCCACCAGTACCCTTCAGAGCCACAGTGGTAGAGCTACCCAAGGCCTTGGGAGCCAAGCTCTTGCATCAGCATGGCCTGGATGTGAGACATGGAATTAAACAAGATTATTTTCAAGCTTTAAGATTTAATGACTGCCCTGTTGAGCTCCAGACTTGCATGGGGCATGTAGTACCATTTGGAATGGTAGCATTTAGCCAACATCTGTACTCCCATTGTATCTTGGAAGTAACTAACTTGCTTTTGAATTTACAGGCTAATAGGCAGATGAAACTTGCATTGTCTCAGTTGAGACTGTGGACTTGGACTTTTGGATTAACGACGGAATTAGTTAAGACTTTGGGGGACTTTTGGGAAGGCATGATTGTGTTTCAAAATGTGAGAAGAATGTGAGACTTGGGAGGGACCAAGGGGAGAATGATATGATTTGTTTCTGGGTCCCCACCTAGAGCCCATCTTGAACTGCAATCCCTATGTGTCAAGAAAGGGGCCTAGTGGGAAGTGATTGGATCATGGGAGTGGATTTTCCCTTGCTGTTCTCGTGACAGTGAGTGAGCTGTCATGAGATCTGGTTGTTTGAAAGTGTGTTGCACTTCCTCCTTTGCTGTCTCTCTCCTGCTGGCCGTGTGAATATGTGTCCGCTTCCCCTTTGCCTTCCATCATGATTGTAAACTTCCTGAGGCCTCCCTAGAGTTGCAGAACTGTGATTCAACTAAACCTCTTTTCTTTAGCAATCTGAAAAGGGATTAATACACCCGGTAATATCATAACTAAATATTGAGTAAATACAATGGATTTTCATTCCGCTAGAGACCATATACAGATTCAATAGAAAAGGAGAGTACATGACTGTTTTTCAAGAGCAGGAATGACCTGCTGACCTAGTTATTCATGACTAGATGACATTTACAAACTTACATTGTGAAGCAGTTTTAGTATTCAAAAGTAAACTCACACTTATCCAATATGTTTATAATCATGGGTGAAGTTTGATTTAACTATCCAGTAAAATCAAATAATTTTTATTTTTAGTATATAATTAAGTCACTTTTAACAAATCCCATTTGTTTTACAACTTTAAATAAAGCGCCATACAAAAAGTGTACGCATATCTAATGGTGCATGTTTCATCAGCAGCACCCTCAACTTTAAAAACTGGTAGTTAAACTTGCCTGCAGTGATTCTATGTGAAAATACAGGTGCTCGCACATAACAAGCAGCATGGGAATACCTACATTTCTAAAACTTTTCAAGAGGTATTCTCTGAAGTAGAGCCGTTTAATATTTTCAAGTGCTCTGTGGGAAAAGAACATAATATCTAGTACTGTTAACAGTGGAGGGTATTCAGATTCTTGGTGTTTGAATAAAGAGAATTGGACACAAATAAAGCAAGGAAAGAATGGAGGAAGAAAAGAAGAGATTTACTGAAAATGAAAGGATACTCCACAGGGTGGGAGCAGCTGGAACACCTGCTCAAGGGCCCAGGTACAGGATCCTCCCAGGTCCAAATATACACTAGTTTCTCATCTGCCAAAGTTGTGGTCAGCCATCAGTATCATTGTTGAAAGCGAGCAATTAAAGGCTGAAGTGAAGTAACAAAGGTACACTCCTATGCAAACATCTGAAGCCATAAAGTGAAGTTACAAAGTTGCACTTCTATGCAAATGAAGACTTGGCCTGCAATTAGTCTTAAGTGAAGTTACAAAGTTACAATTCTATGCAAATGTCTGATCGGTTGCAAAAAGCAAACCAATCAGAGATACTTTTTATTTCCCATCTGCTGTGCAGAAAAGGTAGCCATGCAGAACAGGTGGCGTGGAGAAAACGTGACCATGCAGAACAGCAAAAGCAAAAAGCAACCAACCAGAGGTAATTTCAATTTCCCATCTGCTGCACAGAAAATGTGGGGGTTTGCAAAGGGGGTAGCTTCTGGTCCTTTTGGTATTTAGGTGTGGAAAGTTAAAATTTTTTCTTTCAATTAGTTCTAGGAAGTCAGTGTGAAACGGCTTTAACTTCCCTGCCTCCACACTCTTTTCTCCTGACTCAGTACTTTCACCGCGTTGTATTAAACCGGCGAGAGGAGACACTTATTTGTGATATGAGTAGATTCATCTTCATTCATTTGACTAATATTTATTAAGCAGACACTCTATGTTGCGTACTGTTTTAGGCAAAGGCATACAACAGAGAGAAATAGATAAAGTAACTTCTGTGATGTGGCTTATATTCCAAGAAGAGGAACGAACAGTATACAAATAAATATGATGTGAATAGGGATGTGTTATGAAGAAAAATAAAGCAGAGGAAAGAAATGAAAATGAAACAGGAAGGTGAGGTAAGAAGTGTCCTTTGATAAGGTGACTTTTGAAACTTAAAAGAGGGACCAATCCTTGAGGAAAAAACATTCAAAGCAGGGCATATTGCAAGTCCTTCAATAAAAGCTGAGCACATAATTGGTGTTCTGTGGAATCGTGTATGTTATGCAGATAATAAGAGTGAAACGGTGAGAAATTTTCACTTAGACGTATTTGTATAGATTGTCAACCTGAAAAAAAAGCCAAATATATTTTATAAACGAATTTCTTGAAAGTTCATTTATTACCCAGTGTATCATCCTCTCTCCAATTAGCCTTTTGCATATTGCGTTTCCAAACATAGAAAGTGAAAACACAATTTACGAGGAGAAAGGCAAACAGGAAAGAAGAAAAATTGTAGCCTTTTGTGATATTCATGAACTGACATCCTGAATTTCCTCAAATTCTGAACAAAGACTGTACATATCCCTAAAGTAACATTAAATAACGTTTTCATGACCATTAACCCTTTTAGTTGATCCTGGAGATCAGAGCCAGGACCCCAAATATATTTAGTTTATCAGTGACAGTGAACCTGCAGAGCTAAGTCACATTGGTTATATTCAAAGAATGATTAAAAATGCAGTTAGGCAAATCCAGCATTTATGCAACTCCTCTTATTCTTCCTTTCACACTTAAGCTTAACCAATGTAACAAAATTATCTGCAGGGGGCCATACACATATTATGGTTCTCATAGTGCATGCCTGGGGCTAGGAATGTGAAACTCAGTAACAGATGCCCTCAATATCACAACTTACTGACTTGTATCTCTGTTCCTAAGAAGACTGGCGGTCATGTTTCTTTCAGTGTGAGTTTCAAGGGCTCCCACATTTCTACAAGTCGGATATCCATCTGTCAGACTGAATTGAATCAGATTTCCATGATGTGGAAAAAAATGCTCAGGAGAGTTATAGATAAAGCCATCGAATTATGTTCCACCTGTGACAAGAGCCAGGCAGAACCTGCCAATTTTATCCCATGGCAGATCTACTGACAGCTCTCATCACTTGGATTTGCCTGCTTTGTTCTGCCCTCCCAAATTCCACTCGAAGCTGGATTTTCTTCAAGACTCCGTGAGCTTAAACATCAGGTGAATCCAAATGATGGGAAATTCACTAAAAGAAATTTGAGCCCATTTCACTTGCATAATTCACATTTGTAACAGTTTCATTCAGATGGCTTATTGAATTCTTTTGAATATATTAGGGTTTGTGTGTGTATATGCCTTAACAGAAATGGATTTTTCTTACACTATATAAATATTCTAAATAAACTATCAAAAATTGTCTCAAACTAACAAAATTAATTTCTGAAATATACAGGGCAAGGTGTTAGAGAGAATATACAATTTGGAACTTGTGGATTTTACTCTTTGATTTTTGTATTTTGAGAGTAAACTTAGAGATTTTATATTTTTCTTCTGTCATTGATATTACATTAATAACTTGCCAAGCAAGAGAAAGAATAAGAAGATTGAATATAGTTTTTTTAAATAGAATTTGGATGTTATAAGGGGTCTCACATTCTTAAGGTTGAAAGATAAAATTAATTCAGTTGCAGAACTGTTTAATACAATTATGTTATTTAACACACACATACACATGCACAGAAACACATGCACACACACATAAACACTTATAAGGCCAGTGTGGTCTGGTAAAAGGAGACAAACACCTTAGGAATATTTAATTCTGGTTCTGTCTTTAACATTAAGCTTTCTGTTGACATGTTCTAATTGCTCATGCCTTATCTTTTTATTCTGTAAACTAGAGCTAAGGGATGGAGTACTATTGTATGGATCCATATTATTACATAGGCATAGAAGTTGATAAACATTGATGGGGTATTTTTAAAACCATACTATTGTGTATGAGTGTCTGCTGATTATCCTACCACTATGAAGCTGAATCTTAAACTCCAAAGGTGAAACAAAATTCAACTGTCATCATTTGTTATCTTCAGGTAAGCTTCAGCTCTAATATGGACAGATGTCTTCTTAAACTTTGCTGGAACAAAGAACAATATAAATAAACACATCCACAGATACAGATCCTTCTGAACTTAAAAGAATTTCAGGCAAGAGGCCAATTTGGGATTTGGACTGGAATTGACAATATGTCCCTGATAATGTTAATAGCTAGCATTTATTGAGTTTTTACTATGTGCCAGAGAATATTCTAAATGCCACATCATGTTTGCCCATTTAATCCACACAAAAACTATTTATCCCTATTTTATAAATGAAGAAGCTATGGACTAGAGATTTTCTATAGAACTCTATATAATCCAACAATTCCATTTTTATGTATTTACCCTGAAGAAATAAAAACATAGGTTACTACAAAGACCTTACCTGAATATTTATAGATGTTTTATTCATAATCACCCAAAACTAGAAATAACCCAAAAGTGCATCAACAGGAAAATGGATGAACAAACTGTGGTACATCCATAAAATACTATATTTCTCAACAACTAGGAATGAATTCTTGATGCCTAGTTTGCATTGTGTTGATAGAATAACAAGGATGACTCTCAGAAATATTATGCTACGGGTGGGTAGGTGGAACACACATTCAGTCATAGCAGAGCGGCTGCTAGAAGATAGCCAACACATCACTCTGCAAATATTCAAATCCAGAAACTTCTCTTCTTCTAAAGATTGTCTCTTTTGCAGTTTAATTTCCCCCACTCTCCCGTATTATGTTTGCATCATTTCTCCCTCTCCTCATGATTTATCTGTCACTTTTTTAGATTCTGTTGTTGATCTGAAACTGCAACTCTCTGGTCTAGTCGGTATACTTCAGTACCTTCCTACTTTGGCTAAATGGCCTAAGCCAAAGTCACGTGCACTGGGAAAGTTGTATAAGCCTGGCCTGTGGATGGAGCAAATAAAATATTGAGCCCCTGGAGAAAGGCACAGATTTTACAAAGGGGCAATTAGAATAAGAAAAGTAAAAATCTGTGATAGTGAGAGAAGCATAACTTTGCACAAGTTATTTTAACTCAATGGATCTTGGTCTCCTTATCTATGGAAGAACCACTAATATTCTATAGCGAGGACAGTGTAGTGACAAAGGCCAGCATGGGGGTACAAAACCAGTTTGGGTATATTTTTATCCTGACTCTGCCACTTACCAGTTTTTAAACCTTGTGCACATTACTTAGCTTCTATGAACCTAAGTTATCACAAAGTATCCATCTGGCATATAGAAAGCACTTAATGAAAAATTTATTAATATCCCACACCTAAATGTTGCTTATAGTCATTCTAATCACTAGCAACACAACTGAGATCGCAAATGCTGATGTAAAAATTATTTGGTAAATGGTCAATAGCATTCGGACTGTGAATTATTACTGATACTTTTTTAAAGGCATAGAGTATCTCTTACAAATAAAATCTTCAAATATTCACACGCTTAGCAATAAGAATTTTTGATAAAATGGTGCCCTTTAATATAAAAAAATACTTCCAACAGTTAGGATTTAACAGTTGGAGAGACAGAGAACAGGGGAAAGATGGAGGGGAAGAGACTGTCAAGACCCAGGTGAGGGGGCAGAAGATAATATGAAGGGCAATTTTGTATGCCCTTGTGGCAATTCTGTTAGATTTCTATTAGCAGGGAAATATTTCACTGTTACAATGGCATACAATATTCTGAGAAACTTACAATGTGTCTCTCACATATTTATGGTAAAAAAAACATATGTACTATACTGCATGTTTTTCTAACTGGGGCTCTAACGATCCATATGAATAAAGCCAAGGAAACATATTTAGAACCTCCATTTGGCACTTTGTTTCTCTCCATTCCTCAGAAATATGGCTCCATGCAGATATATGAATTATGTTCATGGTTCATTATATAAGATTTGAATTTCATCTTAGTATTAATTTGTTACAATGCATTTCTCAGGAAGGTAGAATAAAGTCTTTATTTTTACTTTAATAAAGAAAAATGGCTTCTTTTTGAATATCATCTCCTTACACTTTTCTCAAGATATTTGAGAAGCCAAATCAGGTCTGTTCTACACACGGCCTATAAGAAAATTATAAGATATATAATAATTAGTCTAGATAGTATTACAATTGATACAATTACTATTAATTGGTGCAACTTGAATTATTGGCAATAATTTGTTCATTTTTTGCACTTAAGAGTAATAATAGAAGAGTTAACAAAATTAATTTCATGTTTGCTTACTAATTTATAGAATAAAACCATTTAGACCTTTATGTGATGTCTTATTTGAAAAGAAATATTATGAATTTTCCCTGAATATACTCTATAGAAATGTTATATTTAGTACTTTATATGTGGCTATAAATATCTGCGAATTAACAAATTTGTTCCATTTGTTCTTGTCTTAGCATTCTAGACATTGGGGATTCTTTTTTTTTTTTAAAGTTTTGGTATTAATTTAAACACTTTTCATGTGGTATTGATAAATATCAATATTTGCTTTGTTTTCTTTTGAAATTAAGCTAACTTTGTATGTGTTTTAAAAAATATACACTCAAAATTTCACTTATAAGTTTCCTTTAATGACAACAGATGATCCACACCTGTTTTATATTTTCTAAAACAAATTCCAAAAACAAAACAACAAAACAGTCGCAAGAAAACATCTTGCTGCAGAAAGGGCTTTCAATAAAATTCAACATCCTTTCATAGTAAAAACTCCCAAGAAACTAGGCATTGAAGGAACATACCTCAAAATATTAAGAGCCTTCTATGAAAAACCCACTGCCAGTACTATTACACCCAATGGGGAATAGCTGGAAGGATTCCTCCTGATAACTAGAATAAGACGAGGAAGAATTCTCTCACCACCCTTATTCAACAAAGTGCTGGAAGTCCTAGCCAGAGCAATCAGGTAAGAGGGGGAAAAGGCATCCAGATGAGAAGAGGAACTCAAACTATCTCTGTTTGCAGATAATATGATTTTTATAACTTGAAAACCCCATAGTCTCTGCCCAAAAGCTCCTAGATCTGATAAACAACATACAAAAATCAGTAGTATTTCTATCCGCCAGCAACATCCAAGCTGAGTGCCAAACCAAGAATGTAATTTCATTCACAAAAGCCACAAAATAATAGAATACTTAGGAATACAGCTAGCAAGGTAGATGAAAGATCTCTGCAATGAGAATTACAAAACACTGATGAAAAAAAACCAGAGATGACACAAGCGAATGGAAAACATTTCATGCTTATAGGAAGAATCAATAATTAAAATGGTCATACTGTCCAGAGCAATTTATAGATTCAATGCTGTTATTATCAAACTATCAATGATGTTCTTCACAGAATTAGAAAACACACTTCTGAAATTCATATAGACCAAAAAAGGAGCCTGAAGAGCCAAAGCTATTCTGAGTAAAACGAACAACATTGGAGGTATCACATTTCCCTATTTCAAACTATACCACAAGGCTACTATAACCAAAACATCATGGTACTGGTACAAAAGCAGACACATAGGCCAATGGGAAAGAATATAGAATCTCCAAAAAAGGTGACACATCTACTACTATCTGATCTTCAACAAAGTCAACACAAACAAGCAATGGGGAAAGGAATCCCTATTCAATAAATGGTGCTGGGATAACTGGCTAGAATACGCATATTGAAACTGGACCCCTTCCATACACCGTATTCAAAAACCAACTCAGGATGGATTAAATACTTAAATGTAAAACCTAAAACTATAAAAACTCTTGAAGAGAATCTAGAAAATAGCATTCTAATCTTAGGAATGGGCAAACATTTAATGATGAAGAGACCAAAAGCAATTGCAATGAAAACAATATTGATAAATAAAACCCAGTTAAATTAAAGAGCTTCTGTACAGCAAAAGAAATTATCAACACAGTAAATAGACAACCCACAGAATTAGAGCAAATATTCGTAAACTGTGTATCTGACAAAGGTCTAATATCCAGAATCTATAAGGATCTTAAACTAATAAGCAAAAAACAACCCCCTTAAAAAGTGGGCAGAAGACATCCTAGTGAATCAATGGCAAAATACTTGTGATGGTTAATATATTGTGTCAACTTGATTGGATTGAAGGATGCAAAGTATTGTTCCTGGGTATGTATGTGAGGGTGTTGCCAAAGGAGATTAACATTTGAGTCAGTGGACTGGGAAAGGCAGATCCCCTCTCAATCTGGAGGGTGCCGTCTAATCAGCTGCCAGTGCAGCTAGAATAAAGCAGGCAGAAGAAGGTGGAATGAGCAGATTTGCTGAGTCTTCCAGCTTTCATCTTTCTCCTATGCTGAATGTTTCCTGCCTTCAAATATCAGACTCCAAGTTCCTTAGCTTTTGAATTCTTGGACCTATACCAGTGGTTTGCCAGAGGCTCTGGAGCCTTTGGCCACAGACTGCAGGCTGCACTGTTGGCTTTCCCACTTTTGAGGTTTTTGGACTTGGACTGGGTTCCTTGCTCCACAGCTTGCAGATGGTCTTTTGTGGGACTACACCTTGTGATCCTATGAGTCAATACTCCTTAATAAACTCTCCTTAGAGATACATCTATCTTATTAGTTCTGTCCCTCTAGAGAACGTTAACAAATGCAGACATGATCAGACACTTTTCAAAAGAAAACATGCATGTGACCAACAAGAATATGTAAAAATGCCCAACAGCACTAATCATTAGAGGGATGCAAATCATGACCACAATGAGATACCATCTCATCCCTGTCAGAATGGTTATTATTAAAAAGTCAAAAAATAAGAAGTGCTAGTGAGTTTACAGAGAAAAGGGAATGCTCATACAGTACTGGTGGGAATGTAAATTAGTTCAGCTACTGTGGAAAGCAGTGTGATTTCTCAAAGAATTTAAAACAGAACTGCCATTCATCCCATCAATCCCATTATTGAGTATATACTCAAATGAATATAAATTATTTTTACCATGAAGATACATGCATATATTCATTGTACCACTATTCATAATAGCAAATACATGGAATCAACCAGATGTCCACGGATGGTAGACCAGATAAAGAAAATGTGGTACATATATGCTATGGAATACTATGCAGCCGTATAACATGAGAACCTGTCCTTTACAGCAACGTGGATGGGTCTGGAGGCCATTATCCTGAGAGAACTAACACAGGAACAGAAAACCCAATACCGCATGTTCTCACTTATACATCAGAGCTCAACAATGAGTACACACAGGCACGAAGAAGAAAACCATAGACATCAGGGCCCACTCGGGGGCTGACAGTGGGAGGAGGGTGGGGGTAGGAAAACTACCTATCAGGTACTACACTTACTACTTGGGTGACAAAATAATCTGAACATCAAACTCTTGTGACATGCAATTTACCTATATAACAAACATGCACATGAAGTCATGAAATTAAATAAAAGTTAAAAAATAAAAAGAAAATATCTTGTCTTAGGAGTACAGCAAATAAAAAGAGTAACTTTACATCAAAAAATATAAGAGCTTTGCTGCATAATTTAGAAAAACAGTTGACTTTTAAAGTAAACTCATTGCATATTATTATATGCTTACCTTGTTAATTATGGGAAAGAACATTTGTAAGCCAATTTATCCTTGAGCTGAGAATAAAATCTAATATTTATGAATTCATTCATGTATTCATTCAATAGGTATTTTTTGAACACTTATTATATGCCAGACATAATTTTTGGCACTGAGGTAGGGAGATGAATCACTCTGTTCTTGAAGAATCTACGGTCTAGTTGGGTAGATAAAAATGATAGAATTATTGAAAGGGTTCTAAGGACCACAAAGGACAGCAATTACCTCACACAAGGGAAGTGAAAACTGAGCTGAGCCTTGAAGGATAAACAAAAATATGTAGTAAGAGAAATGAGACCTAGTAGTAAACTAAACAATTTTTCTTTTCTTTTTTTTTCTGCACTAAATTAACTTGTGACGTTCTTTAGTTTAAATGCTGAACTCTAGCAATTGCTGTATATTATCCAATTTGATTTTATGGACTTTGCTATGTATCTTAATAAAATTTAACCTAGTCTGCCAAGATGTTGAATCATAAAAAGTAAATTTTCCTTTTGTTATGGTATACTGATAACAATTTATATGGAATAAAACTTTTATGAATCTTATGTATCATATTGACCTCTCAGTATAGCTGTTTTCAAAATCTCTAGTCTTTTTCTTCAATATAAATGTCAGAGAAATGATGCCAAAAGCAATTATTGTAAAAGTTTAATGTTATTTAATTTAACATTAATATTGAAACATATACCTGATTAACATAAAATCAGTCATCACTGTCAATGTTTCAATTCTTTTCAATTTCACTTAAAAAAATAAAATTTGTTATTTTTGGAAAATGTTTTCTTCAAAATATAATAACACAATTTAAAGTGAAATGCCTATTATATAGAGATAGTTAATAGATAATAAAACAATCTTTGATAAAATATTTTTACTAATAAAATCACTAAAAATTATAAATTAAAAATATAGTGTCTTTGTTTAGATTATTTGTTTTAACTCTACCTTTTAAGCATTAGAGAAAAATAATGTTGTGCTCAAATAAATAGGATCCACTGTATTCAAAAACAAGGTCACTGTGCAAACCACCAAATACTAAGAATTGCTGTTTCTTGGCTAGTGTGAGGGACTACTATTTCTTTACCTAATTACAGCTTTATCCTTCCTGAAGTTTTCCTTCCTTACAGATAATATATATACTTTTAATTGCATTTTAGGTTTTGGGGTACATGTGCAGAACATGTAAGATAGTTGCATAGGTACACACGTGGCAGTGTGTTTTGCTGCCTTCTGCCCCTTCATCCACATTTGGCATTTCTCCCCATGCTATCCCTCGCCAGCTCCCCCCCCACCGCTGTACCTCCCCTATTCCCTCCAATAGACCCCAGTGTGTGGTACTCCCTTCCCTGTGTCCATGTGTTCTCATTGTTCATCACCCGCCTATGAGTGAGAATATATGGTGTTTTATTTTCTGTTCTTGTGTCAGTTTGCTGAGAATGATGTTCTCCAGATTCATCCATGTCCCTATAAAGGACATGAACTCATCATTTTTGATTGCTGCATAATATTTCACGGTGTATATGTGCCACATTTTCCCAGTCCAGTCTATCATCGATGGGCATTTGGGTTGGTTCCAGGTCTTTGCTATTGTAAACAGTGCTGCAATGAACATTCATGTGCATGTATCCTTATAGTAGAAGGATTTATAGTCCTTTGGATATATACCCACTAATGGGATTGCTGGTCAAATGGAATTTCTATTTCTAGGTCCTTGAGGACTCGCCACGCTGTCTTCCACAATGGTTGAACTAATTTGCACTCCCACCAGCAGTGTAAAAGTGTACCTATTTCTCCGCATCCTCTCCAGCATCTGTTGACTCCAGATTTTTTAATGAACGCCATTCTAACTGGCATGAGATGGTATCTCAATGTGGTTTTAATTTGCATCTCTCTAATGACCAGTGATGATGAGCATTTTTTAATATGTTTGTTGGCCTCTTGTATGTC
>CM052665.1:6564082-6731013 GCA_028533165.1 Leontopithecus rosalia
CTGTGGAGTTTGATTAGGTCCCATTTGTCTATTTTGGCTTTTGTTGCCAATGCTTTTGGTGTTTTGGTCATGAAGTCCTTGCCTACTCCTATGTCCTGAATGGTTTTGCCTAGATTTTCTTCTAGGGTTTTTATGGTGCCTGGTCTTATGTTTAAGTCTTTAATCCATCTGGAGTTAATTTTAGTGTAAGGTGTCAGGATAATATTTTAAGAGATGCCCAATCATAGAATTACCCTCACTTTCTTATGGCATTGAATCTTAAAGCAAATTGCTGCTTTCTTAGAACATGTCAAAAGTCACCCAATCAAAACCAAATTCCTATAATAGGCTTTTTCAAAAACCATCTTTCTGAGACATTCCATGTTTCCATGTTGGATGTTCTTCCATGCTGCAGTGAGTAATAAATCCAGCTTGTTCTATTACAAGTGTTTCTGATCTTTGGCTGGAGGGAATAGACATTATTTAAAACTCTGATGCAGATCCCATTACAGGGTAACACGATCACATTCATACTTGAGTTATTTTGTAGCGGCTATTATATTTAAGAGTATGAGGTCTGAATCCAGATTCCCTAGGACCAAGTTGCATCTCTGTCACTCATTAGCAGTAAGATTATTAGTAAATTCTTAATATTTTAGCCTTTGTCTTCATCTATAAAGTGAGAATAATGGTACTTCTTTCATAGATTTGTTATGGGATTAATATACAGAAAAAAATGATGATTTTTGCAACTTTGTGAATGCTTAGTAAATGCTAGCCATTATTATTGGAAATAATCAATATTGAAAAAGGAAAAATTATCCCTAATATAAGTATTGCAGTTCTGATAGTAATGTGAAATCTTATTTACTAAAACATATGTATGTTAACAGATACTCATAAACACAAAATCCGATATAGTTGGGTATGATGCAAAGTAATCTTAGACACTGAATGAAATTATATGTTTTATAACAAACTGGACCATGAATCTGTAAATTCTGTAAGTTTGAATTTTTTTGGTGGGGGCAGAGTCAGGCTGGAGTGCAATGGTGCGATCTCAGCTCACTGCAACTTCCACCTCGCAGATTCAAGCAATTCTCCTGCCTCAGCCTTCCAAGTAGCTAGGATTATAGGCACCCACCACCACGCCGTGCTAATTTTTTGGATTTTTAGTAGAGACAGGGTTTTGCCATGTTGGCCAGGCTGGTCTTGAACTCCTGACCTCAGGTGATCCACACACGTCAGCTTCCCAAAGTGCTGGGATTACAGGCGTGAGCCACCACACTCAGCCAAGTTGGAATATTTTTCATATGAAATTTCTCTCTGGCTTTCCATAAAAGGTTTTAATTTGAGGTCTGATATTTACTCTTCAACAATGTATTCCTTCCCTTCCTCCCAAAGAGACTTGCCTCCTCGTATTCAGGTTCTTGTGTGAGCCGACGTCTTGAATTTAGGTTGACAGAGTGACTCACTTTTTGAATAGTAGAATTTGACAGTAGTGATGCCACATGATTTCTGAATTTGGGTCATTAAAAAACTTGTCATTTTTCGTCTTAGTATTACGGACACTCTCTCTTGAAACCGAACTACCATGCCATTAGAAGTCCAAGCCACTAGGAGAGGCTGGTCTCAGTGCTAAAATTTGCAGCCCCAGCTGGGCTTCCAACCAACAGCATTCATCAGCTGTCAGTGATAGGAATCTAGTCCTGTCAAGTCATCAGATGGCTGCACCTTCAGCCAATGTCTTATTGCAATGCACAAGAGACTCCAACTGAGACCACCCAGCCAAGCTCATTCAGCCACAGATTCATTAGGATAATTATAAAATGTTATTTTCAGTCAAAAAGTTTTAAGGTGTTTTGTTATGCAGCATTAAATAACTGGAAATGAGGTATGGTTTTAACTCATTGCACCTATTTTAATTTTTGAATAGGGTGATAGGAAAAATTTTGCTAGCTAACATTTTTGATGTGGTCACTACTTTAATAACAAAAACACAAAACTCCCAACACCTTTGAATATACTTCCTAAGTACTTTCTTCATGGTGAGTGTTCAAAGAGTTTCATTCTTGTTTCTCTCGTACTCTGATATTTTAGGTTCTGGTATTTATCTTTTCCATATGGCAGAAAAGAAGTGCATTAACTGTTGGAGAAAAGAAGGAAAAATCCATGACTTAAACAACACAAGAAGTTGCTTATCGTTCTTGATAGTTCTACAAGAAACAGATGTCACCACAGTGACTTCCTGCCAGGAAGAGTGAGAAGTGAGAGGAATTCTGGGAAGGAAAATTAGATAAGAAACTTGTGTTTGCACAAGCATGCTAATGAATCAAGTGATAAGCTGCATGTTAATTGCTAATGAACAGAACAATTTCTTATTTATTCTTGTAGAATGACTTGATTGAAATATTTCATGTAATGCCCTCAATCAATTTCACGTGTGTCTTCTAGATACTGAAGGGAACAAAGTACTTTGCAGATGTATTTAAACACAATTGGGCTTTCTCTGAAAAGTACCTCTTAAATTGTTATTCTGATTCATACCAAATTGTATGAGATTCATTTTGACATCAGAGACCTCCTAATGTTACATGGATAGAAATCTGACTAAAATCAATGCAGCACTAAAGTGCCTGTAAAACCTTAGAAAGTAGACAAATAGGAATTAAATAAGATGAAGATATTTAATAGTAGAAATATATTGGAGATAATTATTAAAATACTATTTTCAGTAATCAGCATAGAAGTAACAAACTCTAGGATCTCACTCTATCTCTCATTGAAAGCAAAGTTTGGAAATATGACAATACGTAAAGGAGATTTTTGTGTTCTTAAAGTGATAACTTTTAAAATAAATGCTTCCTCTTATTTTATCTCCTGTATCTTTGTTACATTTATCAACATTGACAATCTCTCTCTTAGTTACAAACCTTTCTCAAATAAGTAGTAATTTGCATGATTCCATCGTTGGTACTATTTCTCTATTTCTCTTTCTTAGTAAATCATGTTGCTTTAATCTAGTTTGGTTTTGCCAAATCATATATTTATTTTATTTTCTTTGGCTCACCTCTTGGATTCTCTAGATATGTGAAACACTTTCCTGTTTACAAGCCTCAAGTATAATTAAAGGAACTATGGGTACTTTCAAGGAATGCAGAAATTCTGGCTTCAGTTTTCAGTCATAGGTTCACTTATTTTCAATGTTTCTTGAATGTTATGTGAGAGGTGACATGTGCTTTTAGAGGGATCTCGGCCTGAGAATCATATCCACATGAAAATCAGCAAGGTAAGGAAAGTAACACAGACTTACTCCTTTTCACAAGAGCTGGACGCCTGTGCTTTTTCAGATGAATGACAGTTTTTAAAAGATCTGACAGCAACCACTTCTCTCCTTCTCCTCTTGTTTCACCCTCCCTTTTATTTTCACACAGATGAGCTTGCTCACCCGGTCCCCATTCTCAGGTCATGGGTCATAAAGACTTAGATATGACACTGTTTTTCCCTCTGGACTGGATTACTATGATGTCCCACAGTAAGGAAAACCAAAACCCACACACCACTGGCAATTTGGCCAAATTTATTGATGTCTGGTCTTTTTGAGTGCTTCAGGCCACACATGGCCTTAATAATGAAACGATTCCTGGCTTGATGCTTGATTGTAAAGATGAAAGATTCAGTCTCACTAGGATACATGTCATTCTCAACTCTTCTCCCCTTGATTTATGTCCCCAATGCCCCCTGTATCTTTCAAAGCACATGTGTATACTGCTTTGCACTTGGCAATTACAAAATTTTACAAATTTGCAATCCATCAAATACTGCTGCTTACTTTTAAAAACACAGATCTTATTTTTTTCTCTTCCAAAGTCAAAGTCCATTGTTGACTGTAAGACTGTTATTTGGGCTGTTAAGACTTGATATACTGTAGTGATGGTAGATCATCTATGGTCCAAACCAGGACACATTTAAGAGTAAAGCAGGCATTTCCAATTATTACAACAGGACAGGAGGTTTAAACTTGGAATTCTAAACATGCTAGCTAACTATTTAGGCTACTATGTATCCCATAATCTAACTCTGGACTTCTCACTGTTCCATAACGAGACATTTCAATGTCCCTGATAGTTGTTCTTTTTCTTAAAGCAAGTATCATTGCTAATATTAATGTATCTATTTATTTTATCTTACAATAATTCTGTGAAATAAGTGCTCTTATTATTCTCTCTGCACATATGGGTAAACGGAGGCACCGAGAAGCTCAGTAACTTGGCTAATTCATGATAGACCCAGAATCTGAAGAGGCACATATCTGGCTCTAGGGCCTTTGCTTGTAGACATTACTCCATACCATTCATTCTGTTTCTTCTCCTGGAATTTATTCACTTTGATCTACTTTCTAAATTCCCATTCTTTAGGAAGAATAACAGCATTAGCAGAACAAGCCTTGACGTTCAAGTCCCTGGGTTCTGGTTTGGGTTCCACCATCTCCTTGGCCTTGGGTAAGTCAATTACTTTTTCTATGACTTGGTTTTCTCAGTTGTTACAGGGATTAAAGCACCTATTTCAAGGGTTTTTGTGATAATTAAGTGAATTAACTGATGTAACGTGTCGGCTATACAGAAGTTCATGAGTATTCTCCATTAATATTAAATGCTCCCTATTCCTCAAAGCCTTTTCTTCCCTTGTTGTCATAGAACTTTTATTGCTATTAGAAGATACATTAAAGTCATGCTTCTCAAGCCCAGAAGCACATTAAAGACATACACATGGGAGCACTTGAAACATTCTGATGCAGTTCTGGGGAACTCTGATGTAGTTCTGGGGACAGCCATCAGCATTTTTTAAAACTCTCCAGGTGATTCTAATGTACAGCTAGTGTTGAAAAAAACTGCATTAAAACCTTTCTGATACTAAAACTCTTTGCACGTTAATTTGTCTCAACAAATTTGAAGCTCCTTGATTGTAAACTGTATCTAACTCATCTTTGTATTTCCAGTAGCAACTAGACTGGTACCTCATATGCACAGGCATAAGTATTTCTTTAAAAAATCATAAATATCCCAAGTACACTAATTGTTATAAAAAGGGAGAACATTTTCGTCATCACCAATGCACTGATATGTATAGGTACTAATGCTCAATAGATGTCTTAATCAGAGATTGGCAGGATCCAGGTAAAATGGGTTGGATTGGTGGATGGCAAGAATATAGTAATAAAAGAATATATACCTATTTGTTGATTTAAAGTAATGGTCTGCAAACTTAGCTGCATTTTATAATTGCTTGAAAAGATTTTACAAAAATATTCTGAGACCTTCTGTTCCTCAGGAAATTCCAATGTGCAACTAAGGCTGAGAGCCACTGACTTAGACGAATCAGCTTAGAGCCAAGATTTCCCTTCTTCTACCATGATATCTGAAAGTCAACTTCTGAGTTTCACACTTAGGTACTATGAGAATTAAAAGAATGAAGAACACCTGAAAGTGTAAAACTATCTGATATAGCAGGGATCAGGATGGGGAAATATGTACACACACATGTGCAGACACATATAAGCTTATTGGTCTTAGGTTAACCTTTGTAACAACTATGTATTGAGAAAAGGCATATAATATCAGTCTATAATGCCAATGTGTCCCTGGACTCTGTATTTTTGAGATAATTCTTTTTTGATGAATAAATAAAGGAGATAGTTCGGCCAAAGCAGTAATCAAACATGCAAACTCATCTTATAAGATGGGACTTGCTTCTTTCTCATGTAATAAACTGGCCTGAATCCAGATAATTATAACTTGTCAACTTATTTAGAAATAAAATATTTAGTATTGCTAAGTACTAAGCACCATTTTAACCATGTTTCAATTACAATTAATTGCCAAGTGGAAGAATTTTATTACGTTATTATATTGGCCTTGTTTAATGCTTTTTGATATTTCAGAAAATAAGGGCTAAAGGTTAAGGATGCAAAAGTGTAAGACAAGAATTTGAATGTTCTATAATGTACAAATTGTTAGCATAGCCATACTAGTGCTTATTTTTTTAAACTGAGATAAAACACTGTGCTCATTTTATATTATCCATGCTGTTTTAAATTTTGGTAAACTTTTACAACCCATCAGAATATTTATCCAAATATCTATTTAAACTATTCTTAATATATTTATCTTTCTCAATAAAATAAAGAAAAGCAAAGGGAATAAACGTGTTTAAGTTATATGTTTTAGTCTTAGAAAACTGTAATTTTAAAATTCATTTTCAGAAATATTCAAATATATTACCAAAAATTGCTGGTCTTAAAATAACACTTTTGGGGTAACAGACCAACCATACTTTGTATGAAGATGATGTTATTGATCGATCCTTAAAATAGTAACTCAGCTATGTTAAGTATTTTCTATCTACCAGATACTTCTTAGTGCATTAACTGAATTTATGCATTAAATCCTCGAAATAATCCTACAAAAGAGTTATCATGTTGGTTTGCACCTTAACAGCTAAGAAATTCAATATTTGAATTTAGGGAAACAGGACAAAAGCTGTAGGTCTGTGGTATTCCATTTAAATTGATACTTCCCCTCAGTATCAACTCCAGGAAATTGGTTTTATCTGTTTCATTCTCATCATTCCATTGGAACCCCTTTCTGGACACATGATCTGGTTACACTTAGTACACTCTGTGGCTTTGAGAACAAGACCTGTAGATACACGTGGTAGCAAATTTCTAGTGCTGTTATGATGACATTCTAGAATTTTGGAGTCATGGATAGATCATCAGCTTCTTTACATTTTTTCCTTCATTTGCGTCCCTTTCACTTTCTCCTACACCACTTTCAGAAATTTATCTGAAATTTTCATTCCTTATTTTGATTTTAAAAAATAAATTCTATCATGAAGTATATAATAGCAAAATCTGAGTAAAGAATAGACACTGAAATAAGTGATGGATATAGAGTACAAATAAAATAGTTGAAGCTGAATAAAACTGATCTGTAATGGGATATTCTAACCACATTATTAAGAATAAAAACAAATAATACATAATTTTCAGTTAACTTTCCAAAGTCAGTTCAGATTTAACATGAAAAATAAATAACTATTCGATTATGTTTTCTTCCTCTGTGTATCCCAAATAACTTTATTTGTACTGTTTTAGTCCTTATTTAATGATTGTAGGTTTTATACTAAGTTATTGTCATGCTAAATCCCTATCAAATACAGTTGGGTTGGCACAGACTCAGAACCAGTGAATGACACACGGGTTTTTTTGGGGGGGAATTATATACAGGAGAGAGTCCAGGGGCGGCAGCCTGGACAGGATAATAGCATGGCCCAGTGGAGGTAGGCTGGGCAAAAGAGCTGCAACTCCTTATAAAAGGCATGCACTCCTGTAATCCCAGCACTTTGGGAGGCCGAGGCGGGTGGATCACGAGGTCAAGAGATCGAGACCATCCTGGTCAACATGGTGAAACCCCGTCTCTACTAAAAATATAAAAAATTAGCTGTGCATGGTGGCGTGCGCCTGTAATCCCAGCTACTCAGGAGGTTGAGGCAGGAGAATTGCCTGAACCCAGGAGGCGGAGGTTGTGGTGAGCCGAGATCGCACCATTGCACTCCAGCCTGGGTAACAAGAGCGAAACTCCGTCTCAAAAAAAAAAAAAAAAAAAAAGGCATGCACTCTCCATAGCATTTTACCTCAACACCCTTACCCTAAGAACCTCCACCTGGAAACCTTCGTTTAACCCAAAACAAAGGGCCTCCATTCCCTGCATGGCCCGCATTCCACAGAATGGTGGCTGGGGTGGGGGCTCAGATGATCCTCACAGATAAGTAATGGACATCCGGGTCGGCCACTCCCAGATTCCTGAGCTTGGAACTCACCACACATTCAGATGGTCTGCCATACAAGGTCATTCTCAGGGAATGTGCAAGTCAAGTTATAGCTGCCAGCCATGTCTATTGTGTTATTAATTTAAATCCCTTTGAGAAGAGAGACCATATTTTAATCATTGCAGGATTTCTTAAAATTTCCAACAGGGTGATTTATAGATAGTATGTGGCCAATAAATGTTTTGTTGAATTAAAGTATAAAGCAGCTTTAAAAGACTGACATATTCTGACTTTTTACTGAAGCAGTGTAACTAAAAATGAAGGGCAGTTTCAGCAGGCTTCTGAGCTTGTTAGAAATGTAAGTTTTCATATCCTATGTAAGATCTACTGAATCAGAATCTCTGGAGCAGGACCCAGGACCTTAAGTTTAACTGGCTCGCCAGGTGATCTTTACATCTTTCAGGGTGAGACAAAGACTGTTTTACAACAAATTTTATATCAATTATTTGTAATAATAGGTAATGCATACCAAATCTGCCGATATTCCGAAAGCTGGGGGTGATAACTAACAGACCCAGAATTATTTCTGTGGGGGAAAAAAAATTAAAACTAAAACAATTGATGCATTTGACAAAATGCTAGTTAACATAGATAGACATAGGGCCATTATATATTAACTGTGCATTTATTCAACAGCAAAAGTACTCTGTCATGTAATGGAAAGGACAAATGTATTTTCTCCTTCTAAGAGAAATTTTTAGGCTAAAAAGAGTTCTTTATGTAAATAATTAAAAACACAGTAACGTAAGTGTGCCAGTTATTAAGCTATTGTCTCTCAGTTTCGACACCCACCCCATATGCTTCTCCGTAAAGCTTGGACTGGGCCTCTGAAAACCACATTTCGAGGTTGGCAGCTGGCCTATGAGATTCTATGAGTTGGGATGCTAAAGGAAGGCCGAAAGGCTGGAAAAAGAAAAGGGGATTTACTGTTTGCTCCTATTGCTTTTCTGTTGCTGTCCCTGTCTCTTCGGCTTCCCTACTTTACCCGGCGGTGATGGTATCTTCCAATAGCAGCAGCTGTGGCAATGTTTGCAGTTTCTTCGATACTTACAGAACCTGGCTCTTCAAAAACACCAAATTCGTGGGCTAGTACCCCCTCCTCAGAGGTTTGAATTCCACTACTCGAGGTTTTTCCCCTAAGATAAAGATTAGTGTGGCTCAAAAGCCCTTTCTTAAAACTTGCGCTGTTAAGTTTTAATGACTCCATGCTCTTCTGTTTGTTGCTTCACTCATGCAGGTGGTAGCCACTTTCTGCAACTGCTGGCTTCATGATGACTTAGTGTTCGATTTGCCTTTTTCCTTCATCACCTTGATGCGTATTTACAACTCTTAGGAATAAATTATCTGTTAGCATAACTAGTGAGTTCTGTCTTTTCTTACTGAACATTGACCAATACAGTAAGTCATAGTGGATAGTAACTCTGAAGTGGTTAAACAGCAGGCGAATTTCTCAACTGTTTCTATCAGGCAGCATGCTCAATTAATTAGATTCTAAGACTCATGACCACCATATCCGTGGCCAGTTGGGAAGCAACTTTTGATTCTGACCTAAATTTGGAAACTGCTTTCTTTACCAAATGCAGAAAACACCAATAAAATAAGCAATGTATTGTAGGTGAAACAGACAGGCCGCGATTTGTTTCTCTGGTATGTAAAAAGGGAAATAATAGGGGGAAAAATGACTTATGTTTCTTCAGAGAGCAAAACTTGAAACAATAAATTGAAGTTAAAAGAAGAAAGACCTTTCTAAAAATCAACACTATCTAAAGATAAAATTGGCTTCTGAGGAAGGAGCAAATTGCCCCTCATAAGATGTGCTTTAATACAGGTTGAGAAATTACCCTTTGATATTATTATACGGGATGTTCTTCAATTGGAACGATCACTGAATGAGATCGCTTATTATACTGTGGCTCTAAGGTGTTAGCTTTAGTGTCTTAATTTTATTATGCCTTTTTCCAATGAGAGGAATGTTTACTAAAGTTAGTAAAACATGCAAGTGGAAGTCAGGTCAGGATTCAAGGAATAAGAGAAGACAATTAGAGCATGTGATTGACTAAAGCCGTCAGAGGTAACAAGGTACTGAATCAGGTCAATGTATTAGGAAGGTAATTGTGAAGAACTTGGGCAAATAGGCTGGACGATTCATAATTGTTAGATTCACCAGGGTTGAAATGAAGGAGAGAATACTAAGGGCAGCTAGAGAGAAAGGTCAGGTTACCCATAAAGGGAAGCCTATTAGACTTACAGCAGATCTCTCAGCAGAAACCCTACAAGCCAGAAGAAAGTGGGGGCCGATATTCAACATCCTAAAGAACAGAACTTTCGGCCCAGAATTTCATATTCTGCCAAACTAAGCTTCACAATTGAAGGAAAAATAAAGTCTTTTGTGAACAGGCAGGTACTCAGAGATTTTGTTACCACCAGGCCGGCTTTGCAGAAGCTTCTGAAGGAAGCATTATACATAGAAAGGAGTAACCAGTATTAGCCTTTCTAAAAATATACCAAAAAGTAAAGAGTATCAACATAAAGAAGAATTTGCATCAACAAATGGATAAAATAGCCAGTTAACATCAAATGGCAGTAACCCTAAATTTAAGTCGACTAAATCTCCCAATCAAAAGATACAGCCAAAACCTAACAATATGCTACATCCAGACTCATTTTACATCCAAAGATACACAAGGACTCAAAACAAAAGGATGGAGAAAGATTTACCAACCAAATGGAGAGCAAAAATAAATAAATAAATAAATAAATAAATAAAAAAGCAGGAGTTGCAATTCTTGCATTTGATAAAATAGATTTCAAAGCAACAAAGATATAGTGGTAAAAGGATCAATGCAACAATGAAAGCTAATGATCCTAACACCCAAATACATAAGAGATACATAAAGAGATTTAGACTCAATGAGACAGAAAATTAATAAGGATATCCAGGACTTGAACTCAGATCCAGAACAAGTAAACTCATCAAATATTTATAGAGCTCTCCATTTTAAATACACAAAATATACATTCTCCACCTTAAATACACAAAATATTGATTGGCCATTATTAATACCCATTTTTAGAATAAAGCAATATTCCCGTTCTCTCTCCCTCTTTTTCTTCCTCTTTCTTTTTCTCCTTCACTCCTTTTTTTAAAAAATAAAAAAATAGGCTGGAAGAAATCCCTTCTATTCTTGGACCTTTCAATCCTAGCAAATGAGCAAGATCAAAACCCGCTGCAGCTGAGGTTTTCTCCTTGCCTCAGGTTTCACAGACTGCATTTGAAATGCTCTGTTCCAGAACATCATGTACACAAGAAAAGGGCTTATTCCTGAGATGGTTACTCTTTCAATCTTGGTTTTTTTTTAAAGTTTGCTAAGATATTTGTAATAACTATGAACCTTTATTTATATTAGAACATGATACAAAATGCTATTGACATTTCTAAAAAGAATATTAGAAAATTTCCCATAATATTATCAGTCATGAGAACAGCACAGCTTATTGGAATACATCCTTTTAAAAATTTACTCAGACCTCATAAACAGCAGCCTGACTTCTTGGTGTTCATGAGCTATTAGAAACACATGGATACCAATTTCTATAAGTGATGTCAAAAGAACAATCTATATAAGATTAGCAAGTGTCCTGGGATGAATTGGAAAAAACTGCTGGGTTTTAGATGTCATAATTCTGGAGTCTTCACATGTAAATTTATTAGAAGGGGTAAATTCATAATTCTGCAAGTTGTATTATTATTATTATTTTTACTTTGACCTAGATAATACAAAAAGATTTATATTAAGATGGGGGGACAGTCATCTCAATTGTCTATAACATGTCAAATGTCACATTACTTAGAAATGTCTGCATGTGGGCCGGGCGCGGTGGCTCACACCTATAATCCCAGCACTTTGGGAGGCCGAGGCGGGTGGATCACGAGGTCAAGAGATCGAGACCATCCTGGTCAACATGGTGAAAACCTGTCTCTACTAAAAATACAGAAAATTAGCTGGGCATGGTGGCGCGTGCCTGTAATCCCAGCTACTCAGGAAGCTGAGGCAAGAGAATTGTCTGAGCCCAGGAGGTGGAGGTTGCAGTGAGCCAAGATTGCGCCATTGCACTCCAGTCTGGGTATCAAGAGCAAAACTCAAAAAAAAAAGGAAAAAAAAAGAGAAATGTCTACATGTTTAATGTTACTTAGATCCTAATGAACCATTAATAAACTAACTTTTATATTTGTTTTTCAACCTCATACATATAAACTTATTGAGGCAAAGTTTTCATTTTTCAACAATCAAAGTGTGTAGGTGAAGTCAGATTATTTCTGCATGTAGAAATGGTAACAATTTTTGTTATAATTAGGACCCTGAGTAGAATTTTCCAGATACTGGATATTTATTGCTATACATACATCTTTCCACCAATCAAATCCTCCATCATGAATTAATGACAATAGGTACAGAATTATTTCACTTGTGTAGATAAAAATGTAATGCCCAGAAAAAGAATTTCAAGAGATAGAATCAAGTGTTTTGATAACAGCTCTTAAAAACTGCCTAGTCAACATGAGGAAGAAAAGTCATCTCCAGTCTCCTTAAAAGTGTGATGCATATTCTAAAGATTCACTGAAATGGTGTTACCTGGGCTGTGGCCAGGAACCTGTTTATTTAATATAAGTTAGCATTATTTTTAATGTAAAATTATTTTGATACTGAGCTGTCTTTGCCTCCAGGTAGAGATCCTGAGTGAACAATTACATGCTTTGACTATATTGGTCATTTTACCGTACATTCCTAATCAAATGATAGAGTAGAATTAGTTTCCCAGACTTCTACACAGTACTGAATCAAACTGAGGAACTTTTTCAGTCTCTGTGTGAATGGTTAACATGAGGCATAACTTGATAAAGTCTGTGGTAGAACTGGAAGTATATTACACTGAGTCTAACTTGGAATAAATGTTTCAAGACAATACAAATATAATAAAAAAGAATTGTTTTTTACTTGTTCATGGATTCTGATTACAAAAGTACCAAACATGTTTACTTCTCAATGGGAGATCTGGTTTCCATGGGGACCAAGCCAACCTCATCTGCTGTTTTGCAGACCACGCTTCGTGCACCACCTCCACTTTGGCAGAACGGAAGAGGGGCTGAGCACAGCTACCCTGGCAAGTGTGCACAGCCATCTATACAGTTTCCACCCATTTCCACCCCCTTTCAACAACAGAACCCAGCAGGGGGTTTCAAGGATGTGCAGCTTTCCTCCCACTTCCAAGTTGCATCACTTGTGATGCTCTTTGGAACTGGAACATTCTACATGATTGTGATAAACATCCGCCATGTGTCACAATGTTTCTTCAAGTTAAGTGTCAAATTAGCTGGCAATATAAATAGGTGCCTATTTTTTATTGTTTCAATGCCCTTATCATTGATTCTGTACAGATCAATGGTGTTTCTTACACAGTTGATCAAATATCTGTTACATACTAGAATTTGCCCTATTTAATATAGACATATTCACGTGTTTATCATGTGCTTATCAACAGGTTCATATATGCCAAGCCCTGGCATGAGCATGGGGTACAGAGATGAACAAAATCGATCTCTTACTCTTGAGTAGCTCAGAATTCAGTGGAGAAGAATCTATTAGAAGCATTATTTGTAAATCACTGTGGTGAATGTCATGTTCAGACTTTTGCTCTGGATGATACGAGGTCATCAGAAGAAACAACCTCATCTGGAGGTCAGAGAGGGCTTCCTTAGAGGTAATGCTTTGGTTTTTGCTTAAACAATGACTATAGATTAACCTTGTGAAGAAGCGCCAGCTTGAACTAGTAAGTAAAAGAAACAGCAGCTTCTGGCTTAGGAATCAGAGACAATTCCGTGCTTTACCAAAAACTGGAGGTAGAGAGTAACAAAAGTAGTGAGCTAAAGACAGGTGATCGGTTCCCCTGTGAAATATTAAAAGCTTTAGATTTTTATCCAAAGCCACTTAAGAGGTATAAGAAGAATACATAAAGAGGACAATTCTTCAGTCGTGTGTTTTTGAATAATTATTCTGATGGCTGCATGGTGTATGTGCTTGAAAAAATGTGGTGTTTAAATAAGTGGCTTTGTTTGTTTAGGGCAAACAGCTCAAATGAAGTCTTTAATATCTAAAATTTAATATTTTGCTCAGTGCAATCCATATGTTGTCATTAAAATAGGTGTGTTACATTTTTCTTTTAATTTCCACTTAGCTTAAAAAAGAGAAGACATGTAGGAAAAAGACACATTGGCAAACCTGCAGATATGTAAAAAATTCTTAAAGAGAGTGAACTTAGTGTTTCCTGGGTCACTGGCAGAAACAATTGATGGACAAAAGATACAGGATGCCAAGAATATTCTCAAAATTAGAATTTTACAGCAAACTATAAAACATGTAATGAGTTTACCACTTTTAAAACCAGAAAGGCAGAAAGCTAGTTATTTGAAGGGAGTCAGATTTCTATATCAAGTGTTTTATAGAAATACAAACAAAAGCCAAAAAGGTGAAATGACTTAATAAAATTCTGTCAGTGATCACCATTGCTGTTTGCTTAGAGATCTTCCCCTACCATAAAATACACAAGATTAACACTAATAATTCTTTGCATTGTGTGTGTGTCTGCACATTATATGCCTTTTGTAGCCTTTTCTCAGTCTAAAAGTTTCCTTTTTAACAAATTCAAGATAAAATTTTAGCAAATCATTTGGGAACTTTCTGACTCCTCTCAAGTTAAAATTAATGTATCTGAAATGATTACATTTCCACCATTTTACCCTTCCTGCCTTTTTGTATGCCATTACCGTGATCTTATTGAATGTTTAGAGTTCTGCCTAGTGAGAATGTGAGGACAGCCTGCATTGATGAAGCACTGTTTTTATTCTAGAGGATGATACAGCCTGATAGTGTGATCAGACATCGTTAAAATAGCATAAATTTCATCCCTTAGGAAATTTTAAATCACTCTGCTAATTACTTACCTCAAAGTTTTATAATAAAGTAAGTAGCACGATTTATAAAAAGCATCATCAAAGATCATGAGTAGTTTAAGACAGAGTTTTAAGAAGATTTTTGGCTAATGTTGCTAGAATATTAATTGAAAGGAAAAGGTAAAACATTTGTCTTTTATCCAGAATAGTAATAACTATTATTCAATTTTTTTAAGTTACAAAATGTGTAGACATTTGTGTGTGTGTGGGTGCCATTCAATCAGTCCTAGGCAATTGAGATGGCTAAATAACACCCATATGGTAAACAGCTTGGTACGCCCAGTATAAAGGAAAAGGTGTTGGCAGTGAATCTCTGAAGGAGGCATTATTATTTTCACTCCTAGAGGTGATGTAAATGTCCAGCCTCCAGGGCTTTCTTTCTTTTTTAGTTTTTCTTTCTTCTTTCCTTCACCACTTTATGTTATAGACTTTAGTTGGGTTATTTATAGAATGAAATATTTTTCAATATGAAATGCTCATTCCTATGGAACAAATAGTTGCCTTGGTGGGTGATGTGAAGCACAATCTAAATACTTAGCTTCATATATCAAGAAGCAATTCCATCTCAAGGGAGATGAAAAAACGCAATGTATGACTTCTATCTGATAAAAATTTCAGGTCTTTTTTTTTTTTGCATGGAAACATGACATGTGAAGCAAAGATAATTTGATAATGGTAGTTACATTGACAGTGAACATATGTCATTTATTATCTTCTAAGGCTCTTTTAAAGCAATTTTTATATATTGTTGGATAGGTTTCATTTCATAACCATAGTAAGTTCATAAAATTAGCGTTACAATCGCATCAATTTTGCACATGTATAAACTGAAGAACTGAGAGTTTAAATAATTTAGACCGCTGGCTGGTGGGATCAGGAGTCTGCTGCACAGCCCACACTTGTAACTACAATGATATGTTGCCTTTGTTTAGTAAGATATCGATGTTTTAAAATTTCATGTAACATTTCACAAGTCGTAGTACTAGGGAAGGTATTTCAGACCACCACATTTGTAATGGATTATGCTTGTATTGGGGAGCGCTCAAACCTTGGAGTCAGGAAGACTGCAGCTCAAATCTCCATCCTGCCGGTGGTGTGAGGTATTTAGTCACTATAAGCTTCACTTTTTTCATCAGTAAAATGACATCATTCATAGAGTCATTTTGAGGATTAAATGAGATTATACACGCAATGTATTTAGCCAATAGTGAGCATACAGTATGTTTTAAATATATGTGTAATTATTTTCTTCATAAAGCAAAGATCTATGTCTAAAGAAAAAAAATAAAAGATCTAGTGTCTAAAGAAAATACATTGTGATAGATGAGTTGGTTTCATTTAAGAAGAATTAAGAAGTTTCAATTATCAAAGAATTTTTGAAGTTTATTTTTCTGAAAAAGAAGTAAGAATTTAGAAAGCACTGTTTTACATTTTGTTCATTTTATAATTTACTGGTATACAGTCATCCCCTGGTATCTATGGGCGATAAGCTCCAGGACCCCTTATGAATACCCAAATCCACATTCTTAAGTCCCTTCCATAAAATGACATAGCATTTGCTTATTACCTATGTACATCCTCTCATATATTTTAAATCATCTCTAGATTGTGGATGATACTACACATCCACCTATGTATCACTTCATTTGCATGTATTCAATGTAGTTGACAGTGTGCATCAAGTTTAAGTTTGATTGTTAGAACTCTGTGACATTTTTTCCAAGTATATTTGATCTGAGGTTGGTTGAATCCGTGGATGTGGAACACATTGATATGAAGGGTTGGCTACATATAATTAATTCTGGTGTGCTATAAAAACTCTGAGTCTAAATTTGTGAGCTTATAGACTTCAAACTGATGTTTATCAAAAGAGTAGAAAGTGGGCTGGGTATGGTGGCTCACGCCTATAATCCCAGCACTTTGAGAGGCTGAGGTGGGCAGATCATGAGGTCAAGAGATCGAGACCATCCTGGTCAACATGGTGAAACCCAGTCTCTACTAAAAATACAAAAACTTAGCTGGGCACGGTGGAACACACCTGTAGTCCCAGCTACTTGGGAGGCTGAGGCAGGAGAATCGCTTGAACCCAAGAGGTGGAGGTTGCGGTGAGCCGAGATCATGCCATTGCACTCCAACTTAGATAAGAAGAGCGAAACTCCATCTCGAAAAAAAAAAAGAGTAGAAAGTGAATTATTTGCCTATGTGACATAAAGCATGGTTTTGAACATACAACCTTGGATTACTGATATCAAGACACTTGAATATTAGACTTATAACATACCTGTAATTTTTTTTGAGTTTTTAAGTAAACTTTTCCAAAGAAATTTTTTTTTCTGCAATTAAATGTTTATCTCTACAAAAGTTCCTTAATAATTTCCAAACAGGGTGATATGCAAGACAGGTTTTATGTGTGGTTTTTATATGCCATCAATCAAAATTTAACATATCACAGCAAGTTGATCTATACGGCTCATTTTTATGTTTTAAAATATAACATTCCTAAAAATGATATACCTTTGAAAATAAATACTATTCATTATTAAAAATTATTTAAACCTTGATACAACATTATCTTAAAAGTATGTTTTGCGTTTTATTGTGTAATATGGTTTGGCTGTGTCTCCACCCAAATCTCATCTTGAACTGTAACTTCCACAATTCCCATAAGAAGTCATGGGAGGAACCCGGTGGGAGGTAATTGAATCATAGAAGCGAGTCTTTCACGTGCTGTTCTTGTGATAGTGAATAAATATCACAAAATTTGATGGTTTTAAAAACAGGAGATTCCCTGCACAAACTCTCCCTCTTTGCCTGCTGCCATTCATGACAGATGTGATTTGCTCCTCCATGCCTTCCACCTCAATTGTGAGACCTCCCCAGCCACATGGAACTCTGAGTCCAATAAACACCTTTTTTAAAAAATTTCCCAGTCTCGGGTATATATTTATCAGCAGCATTAAAATGGACTAATACATTATATTTTTTGTGAATGTTTATACATTTTTTAAAAAGCTCATTCAGGCTGGATCAGATAATGATGTCTGTGCTTTAGAAACTATTTCTTAACATGTAGGTAAAAGAGCATTATACTTAGTGGAAATAGTCCGTTATAGGCAATATGAACAATGAACCAACTTTAAAATGAAACTCAGTAAGTGTGTTAAGGAAATGAAAATCTGAGTAAAGTTGATGTCCTAAAATGAAAAGAATAGACATTTCATTTTAGCTTTATTAAAGTACAGGCTTTTAGTGTATTTCCCATTTACACAAAATAACTGTCTAATTTCTAAACTTGTAAGAATTTTTATCTATAAATGGTCAAAATCCTGGTACTTTCAGAATCATCTGTCTTTTGACATAGGTTTGGAAATTTCAAATAACTTCTCATCCAAGTCTGTGGAAACAAGGAAATCATTACTGCATGCAGAATCATCAATATTATTTAACTAATCTTTTGGACACATATAGAAGCAGGCTGTGATGTGGCTGAGGCACTGGATCCCTTGTAGCTTGTTTTCAGCATTCATCATTGAGGTGGATGAGCCTCACGTTAAAAGACAGGCAGAATAGTCTCTTCACTAGCTGTGCAGAAAGGCTATGTGGCAGGCTGAAATCAATATTCACACATGGCCTGTGAAATCAAATCCATTCAAAGTTTTTCCTTCATGATATTAGCAATGGTAAAGGACGATTTTTCATGCTCCACAACTAATTGGAATTTATAAAATTCCAATTAAAATTTGAGTCTTCTGTAGTAAATAAATTGATCTTTGGATTCCTAGGCCATTCTCAATCTGGGGCCCATGGATGGACTTCAGGGAATCCAGAAGCCTAGGACCACAAGAGTTGTATTATGTATTATGTGTACGTGCATTTTTCTATATTGAGGGCTCTTTATTTTCATTACTTTCTAAAATGGATCCATGAACCAACAAAAAAAATGTTAAGAGTCACTGCACTGACAGAAAAGGAGCTATAAACTTTTAAGTTTTAAAGAGACTTTGAAGAACAGACTTAAATTGAAATTTTGTGTGTACAAAAAAAAAGAACATTTTGTAATAGTGTCTCCAAACAGTATTTAGAAGTGCCATGATGGGTAATCTGAGAACTATTCTCCCTTTGATAAATAAAGTAATACTGATGATATGGACAGGAGATGGGGAAATATTGGGTAGAAGAGGGCAGTTCCCCAGCACAGGCTCCACCCTCAAGCCTGGAAACCCACAGCCCTAAATGAGAACAGACATTCTGGTTCTCATGCCCAAAAATTGCCTTTTGGCCCACTATGTCCCTCTATCCTGTACTCATATAAACCCCAAGCTCCCTTCTCGTCTCCACAAGGAGATGATGGAAAGAGCAGGAGAATGGCAGGATGGCATTACAGAGAGAAGAGAAGGAGTGTCTGAACATCAAGAGGAGTTCAGATGGGGATGATCAGAGAGAAAATTGGCTACTGGATGGCCAAACTCCAGGGGAAGATCATCCTCCCACTCCATCCCCTTTCCAGCTTTCCATATGTCCCACTAAGAGATACCTCCATCACTCAATAAAGCCCCCACGTTCATCCTTTAAGTCCATGTGCCACCTGATTCTTCCTGGATACTGGATAAGGACCTGGATGCCAAGAGGGCACTGAGCTGGTTAACACTTAAGCTGTCTGCTGACGGCAAGGCTGGAAGAGCACACTATAACATACAGCCACTTGGGCTTTGGGAATCACAGACACCCACCCCTGGATGCTACCCTGGGGCCAGAGCCCAGGGGAACCGCCCTGGCTCCTGCACTTGCCCTTCTGCATACCCCCTCTCCTGTAAGGGGTTTGAGCACACACAGTGGCCGAACAGATGAGCCACATCCCTGTTGTATGTCCTGTGAGGTTGGGTCAGGGCACACTTCCATTCCACTGAGAGGACTATGTCTGAGATTATGCAATACATATTCACAAGGAGGGGTAAAGGGTTAGAGAGTGAAAACATCATAAATATTTATTTGCTGAGCATTAATGAGGTAGGCACATTATATACATGAACGTGGGGAGATCTCAAAGTGTCACTTGGCAGTTATTCTCAAATTACATACTAAAAATAAAATGCAGAAAAGCTATCAAACTTGACCGAGTTTACACAGGTAGTATGAGTGCGATCTGGAGTTTTCACCTAGGACGGATTAGAGTGTCCTTGGTTATGTCATGCTTTTATTTTTGTATGTTTAAAATAAATCTTAGCATTTTGCAGGTAGAAAATGTTACAGGTGGTATTCCTAGAACAAAATAAGAACCCAATAAATATTTGTAAAATAAATATTTCTAGCCTAACCTACCATTTAATTAGTAAAGACACAAGGCTGAGAAAGGGGAAATATTTTATTCAAGGGCCCCTCACCTAGTTAGTGGCAAAAGGCACAGAAACCCAGTATCCCATCTCTTAGACAAGGGTTTTCTCTGCCGCATTGGAATAGGAAACCCAGTTCCAGACTAATCTTCCATCCCTGGATCAGTGCAGACACACTGATGTAATGACTTTATTTTTCCTCTCTTTTGGTATCCAGAGATATTGTTCTTGGTAATCACACCTTAGAGATAGTTAAACACTCTATTCTTAAAAAGTTTTCACTCGGTCCTTAAAAAGATTTTGCATTTGAATATGATGTAGATTCCTTCAGTTTGATGTATTTTTCTGACTTTCTTATTCTGTCTTTCTGATCTGTAAAAGACCATATAATTATTTCTACTGTGTTTTGTCAGTTCACCTTCGCTATATCTCTAGCACTAAAATAGATCATCCTTCAAACTGAACTGTTTTCAGGCATGGCTTTGTGAGACTGTGGTGTATGCAGCACACAGGCGCTCCTGACCTCAGGTGCTCCTCCTCGGCCTCCCAGAGTGCTGGGATTACAGGCGTCAGTCACTGCACCAGGCCGAGTATTCCCTTCTATGAGAATTTTAAAATCGTGATCCCAAACTTCTTGATACCCTGCCATCAAGACACAAGGCCTGTGTTTTCTTTTGAATCTGGGTAGGTATGGAATTACTACAATTAAGAAAAAAGAAATAAGCTCATAGGATTTATGAAGCTGGGTCATAAGAGTGCATGCAGCTTTTCAACTTGTTTGCTGAAACGATTACTTCTGGAGCCCTAATATACCATATAAAGAAATCCAACAATCCAAAGGCCACCATGATGGGAGGAAGCCACGCCACATAGAGATGCCACATGTGGTGGCTCAATTATAACCCTGCTCTTTAAGTTATCCTGGTCCAGGCATCAGGCACATGAGTGAACAAACCTTCAAATGATTCCAGCCTGCAGCTGTGCAGTAACCACGGTCTCTCCATCCTCTCAAATGAGGCTCCAGGTATCATGAAACAGAAACTGCTCCCGGCTGGACATGGTGGCTTATGCCTATAATCTCAAAACTCTGGGAGGCTGAGACAAGAGTATTGCTTGAGTCTAGGTGTTCAAGACCAGCCTGAGCAATATAGCGAGATCTCGTCTCCACAAAAAGAATAAAATAATAATAAGCCACTCCCTCGGTGCTCTGTCTGAATTTCCAAGCTGCAAAACCCATAAGCATAATGATACAATTCTTTTAAGCCAGAACTAAATTTGCGGTTTGTTTGTTAGGTAGGGATTATAAGTGAAATGACTCAAAATTTTAAAAGAAGGGAAGGAGAAGTGGTAGGGGAAATGGAAGGGATAAGGAAAGGAGGCTCTGGCTCCCACTTTCCTTTTCAGCCTTATCTCTGACAGCTCCTCTTTCTGTGTAGGCGTCTCAGTCTTTTGCTTTCCAAACTTACTTACCTTAGTTACACTGCTGTTGCTTATTGGACAATTTTTTCCAATTTCTCCTATCTCTCCCCACTCGTTAGATTCAGTGTGTGTACTGTTTATGAACTCTTTTCTCATTTAATCTTTTATTACCAGCAGGCGCGCGCGCACACACACACACACACACACACAGAGGTTTATTCTTTTGTGCCTCAATAAGACTTTTTACCTCATTTTGATACTTCAAACATTCACTAAGCATTACATTTGTTTTTATTTATGTACATATTTCATCTTTTCTAAGACAGAATTTATATATTATTTATGTGCCACCTACAATAAATGCCTCTTCATAGATGTTCAATGCTTTGCTGATAACCCAGCATAGCTCTGAATGAGAGTTGTGGCATTGAGGTTCTTCCAGCCTTGAAGTTATTTAGAAACTGCAGTATTTATGGAAACCAAAAAACTCTTTGTGGAAACTCTTACCACTCCACTTCCTTCCTCCTTTCTCCTTTTCTTGTATACATTAATTGCTCACTACATGTATATTTACTTTATAACCAATCACTTTATAATTAGATCTTTAGCCATCATTGATCTCAACTCCCTGATTTGTCCTTTGGCTGTAATTCTTCCAAAGAGTCTCTAGACCTAGAACAATTGCTGATTTTATTATATACACTACCTGATGCCAGTGAGATACACTTATTATCAACTTCTCATAGAGTGGAGACACTGTAAAACAGGATCCCGTAGCCCCAGAGAATTACATTCTTTGAGGTGCATATTATGCTTTGCAGTCTAAATTTTACTTTATTTTATATACCATTTATTCTCTACCTGTCAAAAATATTGAAAGAAATAGATTAGTTAAATTGTAGTTACCACAGGTTTTTCTCCCCTCCTGGAGTGAGCTGCATTTGGCTTTAGAAAGAAAGGATGGAAGAGAAGGAAATTTGCATTTACTATATATTTCAGAAACTGCTTAGCAGAACCATACTACCTACTTCCCCTGTTTACTATATTCTTTTACTGCAAATTTTCACCAGTTAAAAGGAAAGAGATTGTTAGGTAATGTTGGAGGTTTTGTTTCTTAGCAGAATATATTATATCAGTCAACGTTCAAATAGCTGAATCAGATTATGCCTGTATGCCATCCAAATGGTTAGCTAAATACATGTCTTTAATAACCCAGTAAGAGGGAGAGACAACCCTAAGGAAGAAGTTATACAGGCTGGGCTCAGTGGCTCACACCTGCAATCCCAGCACTTTGGGAGACAGAGCACCTGAGGCCAGGAGTTTGACACCAGCTTGGCCAATACAGTAAAACTCTGTCTCTACTAGATATACAAAAATTTAGTCGGGCATGTGTAATCTCAGCTACTTGGGAGGCTGAGACATGAGAATTACTTGACCTAGGAGGTGGAAGTTGCAGTGAGCTGAGATGGTGCCACTGCAGTACAGTCCTGGGCCAAAGAGCAAGATTCTGTCAAATCAAGTAAGAAAGAAAGAAAAAAGAAAAGAAAGAAAGAAAGAAAAGAAAGAGAGAGAATGAGAAAGAAAGAAAAAGAAAGAAAGAAAGAAAGAGTCATACAATGAGTGTGGAATTCGCCCCTTAACAAGAGTCCTTGATGTTTGCAGATGTCCTGCAACTGTGAATTACCATCATGTTTTAAATTATGATTGCTTCCCTAGCACCCATCTGGGCTGCTATCAACAGAGGCTTATCAATTCCAGGAAATAATAAATATAGAGGCATGTGAATTACTTGGAAGCTCCAATTCTGCCTTCATGCAAATTTCTCCATAATAAAATAATAGAGTGAAGCATTTAAAAAAAATTCCACTGAAGCAAGTATGTTTAAATAGATTATTTCCCACAAAGAATCAGTGGGTGCTAATGTTCCCTCGTCGGCTATAAACTCACTGGGAGAGAAATTACAATTACAGCAATCACAGCACAGTTTAACCCTATGAACTTAGATACAGAGAAGAAAAAAAAAAAGAAAACCCACCTTTTAAAAGACCATCTTTAAGAAAACAACAAAATTAAGAGGACCATTCACAGCAGTTTTCGGCTACTTCACTCTCCCTCCAGAAGTGGCTCTATGGTGTCTATGGATATCCTTCAAGGCATAACAGTATGCTTTTCTATTAGTGGATTTTAGGGATTGAATACATTATCAATCAAAAGAGTCACTGTAGTTTCATTGCTTCTAGAATCTCCTGAGGCATAGTATACAGCTGCATTCAAAGAAAATGAGCTGTTATAAACTTGAACATATTCATCCCTTGGGCTCATCATGGAATTGCCCAATGAGCTGTTACAGTATTTTCCACTAATTAGTTAACCCATACATCAGGATTTCTTTCCTTCTTCTTTCTTTTTTTTTTTGCCTTGAAGTATGTATTTTCCTTGTCTTTCATAGTTTGTCTCAGTGTTTGCTGCATGGCCAAAACACTCAATCACATCACTAAACATGCCCTTTCTCATATCATTCTTCATGTAAGGGAAATAAATGATGCACAACATTTCTCTTGCCATTTTATTGATTTTAAGTCTGAGACATTAAAAAGCAATGGGATTCTATTGGGAAACTCAGAGAGCTACATTTGACTCCCAAAGCATCCCTAATGAATGAGTGAAGACTCAAGGTTCCTTTTGGGCATAATTGTACTGAAGAAAAGAAACAGAGATGCATTTTCAATAAAAGAAATTGTCATGTAAGTGTTCAAGTGAATTCTTCAGAAAGTATATTTCTGTCTTTGTGCAAAGTTCATCGAATAAAGAAATGAAGCATTAAAGAAAAGATTCGACAGAAGTCAAGCACTGTGGATGGATTGTGTCCCCCAAGTTCATATGTTGAAGCCTTAACCCCCAATGTGACTGTCCTTTAATGAAGCCATTAAGGTTAATGATGTCATAAGAGTTGGGCCTTGATTGGATAGGACTGATTTCCTTATATGAATTGGAAGAGATACCCAGAACTCCCTCTATCTCCTTCCTCCCACCATCCCAGCCATTAGCATGCAGAAGAAAGGCCATATGAGGATGCATTGGGAAGGCTCTATCTGTAAATTAGGGAAAGGACTTTTACCAGTGTACAAGCCTGACAACACCTTGATCTTGAACTTCTGGCCTCCAGTACTGTGAGAAAATAATGTTTAGATTGTTTAAGTCACTCAGTCTGCAGTATTTTTCTTTTCTTTTCTTTTCTTTTCTTTTCTTTTTCTTTTTTTTTTTGAGATGGAGTTTCGCTCTTGTTACCCAGGCTGGAGTGCAATAGCACGATCTCGGCTCACCACAACCTCCGCCTCCTGGGTTCAGGCAATTCTCCTGCCTCAGCCTCCTGAGTAGCTGGGATTACAGGCACGCGCCACCATGCCCAGCTAATTTTTGTATTTTTAGTAGAGACGGGGTTTCACCATGTTGACCAGGATGGTCTTGATCTCTTGACCTCGTGATCCACCTGCCTCGGCCTCCCAAAGTGCTGGGATTACAGGCGTGAGCCACCGCGCCCAGCACCCGGCCTGCAGTATTTTTTTATGTCAGTCCTGGAAGATGAACACAAGTATCTCCGAATAGATTATTCCACAGGACAGCAAGCATGGTTTTTCTAATAAGAAGAAATAGAGAGTGAGAGGTAGAAGAAGTCAATAAAAATGAAGAGTCGGCCGGGTGCGGTGGCTCAAGCCTGTAATCCCAGCACTTTGGGAGGCCGAGGCCGGTGGATCACGAGGTCAAGAGATCGAGACCATCCTGGTCAACATGGTGAAACCCCGTCTCTACTAAAAATATAAAAAATTAGCTGTGCATGGTGGCGCGTGCCTGTAATCCCAGCTACTCAGGAGGCTGAGGCAGGAGAATTGCCTGAACCCAGGAGGCGGAGGTTGCGGTGAGCCGAGATTGAGCCATTGCACTCCAGCCTGGGTAACAAGAGTGAAACTCCATCTCAAATAAAAAGTAAGAGCCAAGACGGTTTACAGAAGTTCTATTCTTGCCAGGATAATATTCAGAATAGGGTGTTGTATATTACTGCCTGTTTCACTCAAATCGGCAGTGAAAACAAAGTGTTGTGCTGGCACATGTCAGAGAGCTTTTTGGAATCCAGCATACTTCCCTGGTGTGTTTTAACTGCCTGCAAAGGACACCATCGTCTTCTTTTGCGCATTTTGAATGAGATGTTGTGATGGACAGCATGAGAAAGGCCAAAAAGCTCTTGGTGCATTTTGTGGCTGTTAACTAGAGAAGCCTTGGTGCCTAGGAGGTCACAACTCAGCAAGGGACAATAGTTACATGATGAGTTCACACTGTTACATATGGAATGATGTTATGATTCATCTGCTATCAGATGCTGAAGTGGATTTTTATGTCGAGTTAAAAAGAGCATTCCAATACAATGGTAAGTGTGAACGTTGCAAAGGTGTGTAAAAGTAACGTATATGATTGCTAGCATTAGATCTATATAAGTGCATATCCCTATAAGATATATGTGACTTCATGGAAAAAATTCTACTATATAAAGGAGTTTAGGCAACAAATAATTTACATGATGGGAATAGTGTTTTTGATGCCCCCAGTGATTATTATTGGCAAATTCAGAAAGAGTAAAATATAAATAGGTTTTGTAGTTATATATTTATAACCCACGTGTCTTCAAAACCCCTAGCTTTTTTGGGCTACCTTTCCCTTGACTAGATACAAATGTGCTCATTTTATGGAAGATGAAACATTCATCACAGTGTTGTGCAGGATTCCTTGGGAGGAGAAGTGGTTGTTTTCCATGCCTTTTTTGCTGCTCTGTATTCTCAATTGTCTCTCAACATCTCATTTCCTTCAGCTGCTATTCTATGCACATGGCTCTGGCAGCTAGCTGCTATAAGTGGACAGAGGCCACTTCTTCTATAGTTATTGAAGAAACTAACACAAAACTTCTGCTCAAAGCAGAATTTTCACCAAATATTTGGAAGTAATAAAAGGGAGATATCAACAAAAGAGGAAGAAATTTACAAGCTGATAGTTTTATGTTGGTTACTCTTGCAGCACGGAATTTTCACTGAGCAAGTTTCTTCTTAGGCCCTGGCCTGTCCCATATTGCTGCCTTGTTTTTTCAGTCCTTTCTTCTCTCATTTCCTTTTCAAGTCTTCCAGTGTTTCACTTATGCAGCTGGAAGATAACTACCAAATCCCAATTGTTGTATTATTCATAGCAATTTAGCTCTAACGCTTTTTTTATCCAGGCTAGCCCCAAAACATATTCTTTTAATTTAATAAAATTATTTTTGGGGGATGTACAATTTTATGCGTGTGTGTGTGTGTGTGTGTTTAGAACAATTCCATCACCTCAGAAACTTTCCTGTGCTATTTTTTATCAGTACCCCTTCCCTATCCCTAAGTCCTGTCAACTATTGATCTCTTCTTCATCACTACATGTTTTTGAGAATGTCATTTAAATGGAATTGTATTAGTCTGTTCTCACACTGCTGATAAAGACATATCCAAGACTGTGTAATTTATAAAGAAAAAGAGGTTTAATGGACTCACGGTTCCATGTAGCTGGGCAGGCCTCACAATCACAGCAGAAGTGAAAGGTACATCTTACATGGTGGTAGGCAAGGGTGAATGAGAGCCAAATGAAAAGGGAAATCCCTTATAAAATTATCAGGTCTCGTGGGACTTATTCACTACCATGAGAACAGTATGAAGGAAAACAGCCCCTATGATTCAATTATTTCCCACCAGTCCTTCCCACAACACATGGGAATTATGGGAACTACAATTCAAGATGAGATTTGGGTGAGAACACAGCCAAACCATATTATTCTGCCCCTGACCCCTCCCAAATCTCATGTCCTCACAATTCAAAAGCAGTCATGCCTTTCCAACAGTTCCCCCAAAGTCTTAACTCATTTTTGTATTAACTCAAAAGTCCACAGCCCAAAGTGTTATTTGAAACAAGGCAAGTCTCTTCCACCTATGAGCGTGGAAAATCAAACACAAGTTAGTTACTTCCTAGATACAGTGGGGATATGGGCATTGGGTAAATACAGCCATTTCAAATGGGAGAAATTGGCCAAAACAAAGGGGCTACAGGCCCCATGAAAGTCTGAAATCCAGTGGGGCAGTCAAGTCTTAAAGCTCCAAAATGATTTCCTTTGACTTCATGTCTCATCAGACATCCAGGTCACACTGATGCAAGAGGTAGGTTCTCATGGTCTTGGGCAGTTCCACTCCTGCGGCTTTGCATGATACAGACCCCTCCTGGCTGCTTTCACATTGAGTGTCTGCAGCTTTTCCAGGCACATGGCACAAGCTGTCAGTCAATCTACCATTCTGGGCTCTGTATGATGGTGGCCCTCTTCTCACATCTTCACTAGGCAGTACCCCAGAGGGGACTTTTGTGGGGGCTTCAACCCCCCATTTTCCTTCTATACTTCCCTAGCTGAGGTTCTCCATGAGGGGCCTGCCCCTGCAGCAAACTTCTGCCTGGACATCCAGGCATTTCCACACATCCTCTGAAATCTAGGCAGAGGTTCCCAAACCTCAATTCCTGGTTTCTGTGCACTTGCAGGCTCAACATCATGAGGAAGCTGCCAGGGCTTGGAGCTTGCACCCTCTGAAGCCACGGCTTGAGGTGTACCTTGGCCCCTTTTAGCCAAATCTGGGATGCAGCATGCCAAGTCCTGAGACTGCACACAGCAGGGGGGCCTTGAGGCTGGCTCATGAAACCATATTTCCTTTCTAGGCCTCTGGGCCTGTGATGGGAGGGACTACCACAAAGATCTCTGACATACCCTGGAGACATTTTCCCGATTGTCTTGGCAATTAACACTTGGCTCCTTGTTAATTATGCAAATATCTGCAGCCCCTTGAATTTCTCCTCAGAAAATGGGTTTTTCTTTTCCATCCCATCACCAGGTTGCAAATTTTCTGAACTTTTATGCTCTGTTTTCCATTTGAAACTGATGCTTTTTAGAGAACCCAAGTCACATCTTGAATGCTTTGCTGCTTAGAAACTTCTACCAGACCCCACAATCATCCCCTTCAAGTTCAAAGTTCCACGAATCTCTAGGGCAGGAGCAAAGCGCCACCAGTCTCTTTGCTAAAACATAGCAAGAGTCACTCACGTTTGCTCCAGTTCCCCACAAGTTCCTCATCTCCATTTGAGACCACCTTAGCCTGGATTCCATTGTCTATTACCAGCATTTTGGTCAAAGCCATTTAACAAGTATCTAGGAAGTTCTAAAATTTCCCACATTTTCCTGTCTTCTTCTGAGCCCTCCAAACTGTTTCAACCTCTGCCTGTTACCCAGTTCCAAAGTCTCCTCCAGATGTTTGGGTATCTTTACAGCAATGCCTCACTCTACTGGTACCACTTAACTGTGTTAGTCTGTTCTCACTCTGCTGATAAAGACATACTTGAGGGCCGGGTACAGTGGCTCAAGCCTGTAATCCCAGCACTTTGGGAGGCTGAGGCAGGTGGATCACCAGGTCAAGAGATCGAGATCATCCTGGTCAACATGGTGAAACACCGTCTCTACTAAAAATACAAAAAATTAGCTGGGCATGGTGGCACATGCCTGTAATCCCAGCTACTCGGTAGGCTGAGGCAGAAGAATTGCCTGAACCCAGGAGGCGGAGGTTGCAGTGAGCTGAGATCACGCCATTGCACTCCAGCCTGGGCAACAAGAGCGAAACTCCGTCTCAAAAAAAAAAAAGACATACTTGAGACTGGGTAATTAATAAATAAATAAAGGTTTAATGGACTCAGAGTTTCATGTGGCTTGGGAGGCCTCACAATCATGATGGAAGGTGAAAGTCATATCTTACATGGCAGCAGGCAAGAGTGAATGAATGAGGGCCAAGTGAAAGGGAAAGACTTACTTCCCTGCCCTTGTGAGACTTACTATCACAAGAACAATATGGGAGGAAACTGCCCCATGATTCAGTAATCTCTCACTGAGTACCTCCCACAACATTTGAGAATTATGAGAGCTACAGTTCAAGATGAGATTTGGGTGGAGACACACCCAAACCATATCAGGAATCATACATTATATTAATATAATCTTTTGAGGCTGTTTTCAATACTCAACATAATGTCTTGAAATTCATCCAAGTTGTTGCAAAAATCAATAGTTTTGAGTTTTTATTGCCAAATAACATTCCATAGGATAGATGTACCATGGTTTAGCAGTTCATATGTTAAAGGATATTTTCATTGTTACCAATTTAGAGTGATTATAAAAACTACTATAAAAATTTGCTCCTGTATGAAGATAAAAATTTATTTCTCTAAAATAAATACCCCATGATGAGATACTGGGTCATGTGGTAAGTGAATATGTAACTTATTTTCTTAAAAACTGCTGAACTGTTTTACGAAGTGGGTGTACTATTTTTATTTTCCCACCAAGAGTGTATAAAAGTTCCAGTTGCTCAGCATCCTCAGCAGAACTTAATATTGTCAGAATCATTTTTATGTCATTCAAAAAGGTATGTAGTGGTATCTTATCATGGATTTCAATGGTATTTCCCTAACAGCTAATATTTTGAACAGTTTTTCAAGAGTTTGTTAGACATTCTTATATCTTCCTTGGTGAAATATCTGTTCAAATTTTTTGCCCATTTAAAAATTTTAAAATTGGGTTGCTTTCTTTGCAACAAGTTTTGAGATGTCTTTATATATTTGAATTGGTCCCATCTACAATATTTTTGAAACTTAATCTCCAAAAAACAGTGATTCTGATATTTTTCTTTATTACCATTATGTCTAAAACTTCTAGCTCAGCAGAAATAAACCTCCTACTTCCTAAACCTGTATCCGTTGTGTTTATCTGTATCCTTTCACTTGGCTCTGCTCTATCCTTAACCTTCAATTATGTATTTTCTTTTTGATGTCTCCGGACCTTCTTTTTGCATAATCCATTCTTTCCTTTAATTCATACATGTTGATATTTCCATATGAATTTTTGAAAAGAGGTGAATCTATGACTCCTCTTAAATTTACTACCTGTCTACTTTCCATTGCTACTCTGCTACCTGGAAAATGTTCTGTATTTGCTGCCTTCTCCTGTCAGTGCCCAACATGGACTCTTCTGTCATTATCATTCTGAAAATGTTCTGACAACTGTCACCAGTGACCCCAGTTGCCTCTTTGTTTCATTTTATTTACCTTTGTGAAACTATGGCATTTTTGCCCACCACTTGTCTCTAGATAATAACATCTCTCTCTCTCTCTCTCTCTCTCTCTCTCACACACACACACACACACACACACACACACACATCTTTATCATTATAGTCACAGAGAAAGGTAAAGTAATACATATTTTTGGAAACAGATTGCTTTATTATGTTTGTTGCAAAATAGTATAGGAAGTTTCATGAAGATAAAGGATGAGGAAACAGAATTTAGCATCCACATATGATTTAACTGGATTATTTGTATAACATGAAACACACTTGAATTCAAAGTATCTTGTTTCATTTGGGTTCTGCCTTGTTTTTGAAATATGTCAATTAGTCTACTAGTCTTTTAGTGTTCCATTTTCATGATTTGTAAAATAGAGATAAAAATTTGTAAAAGTAGATAAAAATAGCAAAAATCCCAAATTTTTGCAAACATTATGTGAGATGGTGGACACAAAGTGCTTAGTAGAGTAACTGAAATATAGAGTAATTAATAAACTAATTCGATTTTTAAAGTTCTTTTTTCTCACATTTCTGTAATTAATTTTTAAAATGAATTTTAAAGACAAAGCAATTTATTCAGGTTGGAATATTCAGTATTAACACTGGAAACTCATAAAGCAAATTTATGGAGGTTTGGGCACAGTTTTTCTTTTGATTGTGTATGTCTGAACACAGAGCAGTTGATCTGCGTGTGTCTCTTACATAATTTGGTTAAATAATCTCCTTGTGTCTCTGCAGAGAACTTTTACCCAAGCCAGATATGTAGAGTTTAATCAAGTCAGTGGGATTCTGCCTTATGAATGCAATTCTGCCGATTCAGAATCAGGAAGAAGTAGTTCAACCATGACTTGGAGTGCTAATTAACAGCAAGGTAATACAAAATGCCTCTGCTTAATTATCTTTTCTTTATTAAAAATCATTTACTCGTAACAAATTATTACACAAGAGTTTGTGCATATAGTTTAGTTTCCAAGATTTCCCTTGATCCTATCCTTCTTTCCACATAATTCTGTAAAACATTCTACTTTAACTTAAGGTATTATTTATTTATTCCCTATTGTACACTATACATTAAAATACTTTCATTTTATCTTGTTTTCTTCCATAAATTTTCTTGCTCAAATAATTTAGTTGAGTGACTTTTGCATAATCCACATCAAAGTTTTCTTTATTTTTGTTGTTGAATATCCATCTATGCTCTTATAATTTCAGTTTTGCAAAGAAACAAGGGCTATTAACCAAATTCATCTATAATGACTCTTCTTTGGGCAATCTTTTGGCAATAGCAAATAAGTAAACCATGGAAAAAGAATCTATTAAAATCATCATACTTAGGAAATAACATGGTTATAGCTAATTATAATAATGTCTCTTGGTAATACCTTGATTTTTATACTGGAACGCATAGTAGAAAATTGCTCAATGTTCCTACTTGTCTTTATCCACTGAAGAGGGAACAGTTATTCCAAACTAACTTTTGTGTGCTTATGTAGTATGTGTGTATGTGGGGGTATAGAGGATGCAAACTTCTTTCTAAAAATGTTATATGGCATATGTTTATATAAAAATTATTTTCAATACAAGTTTGGTTTGTTTTTAAGTTGTACAAAAATCCTTATGGGATATGATACAATCTCTGAGTGGAATTAAAATCTTCAAGTTTTAATTAGTGTTAATGTTTGTTTCAAAATTTGCGCAAGGGAATTTATTTCTTTGTTTCGGTGCAAATGTCTTTGTTATGTAATAAATTTCATCCACGCTTATTGGAAAATAAACAATAGAGAGTAGATGAAAGCAATGGGTTTTATTATATCCATTGGAGATAAGAGCATATGGCTCTGGGTCCACACATTAAAGTTGGTGAACTGCCGTAGGAATGTTCTTGCCATTTAGCTGCTCCCTGAGATATGAAAAGCTCAAGTGGGCAATATTAATTTGAAATTAAAGATACCTCACCTAGGGAGTAGAATCTCAGGTCAAACCTCCTCTATCCCTTCCTTTTCAAAATGTAATGTGTATATTAATCACCCTGAGATCTTGTTCAATGAAAGACTGAGATTCAATATGTTTGGAGTAGAGTTTGAAATGCTGTGTTTCTAACAGGCTCCCAAATGTGCTGACATTGCACTATTAAGTGGGGAAAAGAACCACACAGAGGGAAAGTGAAAATGTAGTTTACAAAAAGTGACAAAAGGGACTTCCCTGACCTCTACTGAAAAATAAAAAGGAAGACATATTGAAAACTGGTAATGCTATTGTTACGTTTGAGGTATTTCTAATATTTCATTTGCTCTTGTATTTTGCTTTGTTTTCCCCAAATGGTTCGTTATTTGTGAGCAGTTGTCTGGAAACGATAGGAAATTATTTTTACACTGTGTACATGAATACACTGCAAAGCTTTTCATTAGGCACTGATTTATATAAATTTCTTTAAAACCGTGGCTCAAGCCTGTAATCCCAGCACTCTGGGAGGCCAAGGTGGGTGGATCACGAGGTCAAGAAATCCAGACCATCCTGGTCAACATGGTGAAACCCCGTCTCTACTAAAGATACAAAAAATTAGCTGGGCATGGTGGCGCGTACCTGTAATCCCAGCTACTCGGGAGGCTGAGGCAGGAGAATTGCCTGAACCCAGGAGGCGGAGGTTGTGGAGAGCCGAGATCGCGCCATTGCACTCCAGCCTGGGTAACGAGAGAAACTCCGGCTCAAAAAAAAAAAAAAAAGAAAAGAAAAAAGAAAAGGAGCCAAACTCAAACAGTTTGAACTATTCAAACACTTCAAATAGTCAGAAAATCAGACGTTCTTGCACTTATCAGCACAAGGACCTGCTTAATAAGCTTTGTTTTACATGAAGTTGCTGCATAATTTAGTCTCTATTGGAATTTAGAGAAAGATACCTTCTACTCTTCTCTGTAGAAATGTTTTAAAGAAAAAATAATTAACAGTACCTTTCAAATGCTACAAAACTGCAGGAACACGAGAATGTCATCATCTATGGCAGGCACGTCCCACGTGCTTTCCATGCTAAGCTCATCTTTGGTTAGGAGAGAATGTAAGGTGCGCCCTGCTTGGGATTTTTGTTAAATGATTTGTGAGAAACAGTGCATTTGCCTTCCACACAGCCATAGTTTCTGGGCCTTTGTATTTCAAAGATGAGTAAATAGTAAATAAATAAATAGAAAAAGAATGAGAAAAAAATGGACATATGTTGACAAAAACAAACTTAACCAATATACAAACATTAAATAAATCAATTACCAGCACTGTCATTTCTAAGAAGAAATGACATGGTTACACAAAACTGTAGACAGAGAAAATCCCTAGTAGAGTACAATACCAAAAATCAACTAGCCTAGTATCTTTCACTTATACATAAATTATTCTTCTCAGACCATGTACAAGATTTATGCTTTTTCTTTGCCTGTTTTTATTGGATTTTTGTATTTGTTTATGTTTTCCAAATGGTACATAACTTACTGCAAGCTGGTAAAATGTTAATTACAGACCATAGTTCCAGATTAACACATCAGAGACTTTTTGTTTGTTAAATTGTCTAAGCTTTCTTTATTCATTTTAGAATTAAGGCTATGGATATTCTAGAAAACTAAAAGTTAGTATAGTTTGTTGTATAATTTGTAAAATCAGTGAGAAAGAGTTGTAGGATTTTATATTTTTTTCTTTATAATGCAGGTCTCTTCAGAACACTTTTCTAAATTAATAATAAATTTATCATTGATAAAATGTACATACAAAGATAGACCAACATCTTCCGTGGAGCCTTATTTATCACCTTGTTAGTGAATCCCAGAGTCATGCTTACCTGGAGGATGTTGGCATTTCTCTAGTTAACCATGAACCTCTATTGCATTATGAAATATTAATGCTAAATTATGTTCTCAGTTGTTATACTGGCTCCTTCTTTTTTTCTTGAGACAGAATCTCTCTTGTCGTCCAGGCTGGAGTGCAGTGGCGTGATCTCAGTTGACTGCAAACCCTGCCTCCCAGGTTCAAATTATTCTCCCCTGGCTCCTTCTTAAAACTTCTTCTGCAAAGAATACAGGCACTTTCAAAAGGGAAAAGAAATTGTCATTGCAATTTTTTCACTGATAGATGTATTATGTGTATGTTTAATTAGTCATCATCATTTGAGATATCTGAAATAATAATTATGCAATAATGTTTGGTTCATATAAGAATGGATCCCTTGAGGTCTCATAAAATACTATCCAATTTAAAGCATATTAAATATATTTATCTTCCCAGAATGGGAAAACACACTGATAAACCTAAGCTTAAAGCAAAGACCTGTTCAAGAAATTTAGTCTTTAGAATAAAATTGAACTTTAAATGCTTGTTTTTTAAAACAAACTAAATGTACTAAGACAAACTAAACGACTAAATGTAACACTTGGGGAAGAAGAATAAACCCTGACATTCTCTTATAGAATAATTATTCTATATAAGAAAAATAAATAAAATAATATTATATGCTTTAAATAAATTATGATATGTGAAGCACCCATTTAAAAATGATAACCCATTTGGTTCCATTATATGAAACTTATAAAAATCAGTACATTATTGAATAAGAATAAGGTTGTACCATGACTAATATTTGGCTGGATTTAACATCTAGGTCAATGCTGGGCATTTGGTATTTATTTACTATATGCTTAATGAATATATAAATTAAAAAGGCAACTGAGTCCTTGAGCTTCTGACTTGTCTGTAGTGTTTCTGTGTGTATGTGTATGACATTATGTAAAGGATCTGGAAGTTAAAGTTGATTATCAAAGTTTAAGAATTAAGATGAGCTTGTAGATATACCTGTTCATAAAAAAAATTATACAATTTTTAAGAGTGGAATTGACAAAGTAGGGAAGTAATGTATTTCTGTTATCAAAAACTTATGAAATTTTCAGTCCATAATATATGTCATGTGATAGGTGTTTTTATGTCTATATTCAGTAAATCAATAAGCAAATACATGCACATTGCAAAATTAAAAATTCTGACTTTGCTTAGAAAAGTTGGTCACATGGTAAACTCCTCATCAAAAAGAGACAAAGGAAGAAAAATAAGAAAAATAATTCCTGCACTCTTGAGTAGAGCAAGAAGTGGTTTATTGCCAAGAGAAATGTCAATTATAAGATGTAGGTATATATGAATCCCCAGGACATATAGATTTGTTTGCTAAAACAGCAATCATATAAATCATGAAGTCCTCTACTAGCACAGCTTTTGAATGTAATATGAGAGATATTTTTTCCACGATAAAACATTTCTAATTTCATCTTGGTCAGGAGTTACCTTTCCAAAGCAGCTTTGTTATAAGAATGTACCTGGAAGGCAACTTTACAGGGAACATGAAAGCAATTTGTCACAATACAATGACTGCTTATGGACTGATACTGCATTTTGATGCACGGCTGGGCCTACTTTTGTGTAAAAATGTATATTAAACTTTGGATGAAAATGGGCTAGAAAAATGGAAATCACTCTTACAGAATATATATTTTTGTCTTTTCTTTCTTTCCTTCTGCCTGCCTGCCTTCCTTCCTTCCTTCCTTCCTTCCTTCCTTCCTTTCTTTCTTTCTTTCTTTCTTTCTTTCTTTCTTTCTTTCTTTCTTTCTTTCTTTCTTTCTTTCTTTCTTTCTTTCTTTTTTCTTTCTTTCTTTCTTTCTACTGCTGTGCAGTAGGACAAGCTCGGGTGTTCATCTCCCGTTTCTAGTTGTCAGAACTGTTCACCAGAGTGAATGTTGTCCAGCAATGACAGCACTGGTTTAAATAACAAATGATGGATTAAAATATTTTCTGCTGATGAATAACAAAATGAATAAAGATATTAAACACGACATATTTTTACAGGCTTTGTAAATTTTTTCTAATCAGACTTTTTCTCTTCCACATGCTTTCTCAGATTCAACTGAAAGATGTCTTAGCAGATTGTCCTTCAGGTTGTACTGATTCATGTTTTCTCATCTTCTTAAAAAAATTCTCACTTACAGTTGTTCCCAACAGACTATTCATAGGAGATAATTCTTTAGTCACTTCAAACTCAACATTAACTCCTCAAGGAAATAACAGCATTGCTGTCAATTCTTCTAAAAACACGTTGGATATTTGCTTCGTTTTTTAGTTGTCTGTTGTTGCTGCTTCCAATACCCTCAACTCTTCGAGCAACTGCTCGTGTGGAAAGGACAATGGTCTTTACAATGTAAACGTGTAAAATCCACACACCTCTGGCAGTACAAAAACCAGGTGGCAGGCTAGACAGATCTAGCCTACTGGCAGTAGTTAGCTGACACTTGCAGTAGATGATGATTCTAAGAGATGTACATTTCTGTCAGAGTAGGCCCTCTGTAACATGATTGTTAATTAAAAGTATATATACAGACATACATATATTAAAAAAAATATATATATACACACAAAGTATATATACACACATACATGTATAAAAGTTTGTATACACATATATATGCACATATATAAAACTATATATATTTATATATGACAGTACATGTTAATTTTAGTGGGATTTTGTTTTTGCATTTGAGCTCCAGTAAATCTAGGCTCTTTTAGAAAACTTACATGAAATCCTCATAACCTACAAAGATCTTCCTCACATTATTATTTGTAAAAGAAGAAAAATAAAAACAACTTTATCCACAACAAGAAACATTAGATAAGTTATGGTATGTTCATCTGATGGACCATAAATTATCATTATAAATATTGACTAATTATGCCATCAAAGAAAATCACAAGCCATAAAAGCGTGTAAAAACAAAAAACCAAAAAAAAACACCAAAGACCTCTGCTTGTCAAAATATTCAAAACATTTAAAAACAAGCTGGTAAATGGTTAAATAATATATGGCAAGATTATCACATATCTAAAAATAAGACATAATAGAAAAAAAAAACACAGCCTGCAAAAAAAGTAAATTAGGTATTTGCACTGATTAGGTTGTTAATATAAAATGTCCTTATATTAATGCTAGTAACACTCACAAACATTGTGTACATTATTAAAACCGTTCTGGAGGACAATTTGTCAAAGTAAGTTTATGCACAATACTTAGTCATTACTGTCTAGCAGGCACTAAGAAGGGGTCTCTATAGAAGCAGGGTAAGGGGATAAGAGTTTTGCTACCAACCCCTATGGAACTAGATGATGTCGGGAATTCACAGGCGGGTGGAGTTGAGCTCCCTCCTCCACATGACTTGCTTTGATTAGTGAGAGTGAGCAGACATGAGAACATGTTAATTCAGGTTGAGGTTTTAAGAAGTGTGCTGTCTTCTGCTTGCCCTAGTGTGCTTAGGGCACCTTCATGAGAAGAAGATGCCTCTGCAGCTATTGTTCAGAATTTTAGCCTGGGCCCTTAAATAAAAAACAGACTAGAATGATGAGGGTAAACTTGAAAGTCAGACCTAGCAAAGCCCAGAGGAACAAATGCTGATCAACAGAACTGCAAGTAAAAAATAAGTGTTTGTCGTCACTTATTTTTGAAGTGAAGCCCCTAAGTTTTGAAGGTCATTTGTTATGCATGAATATTGCACAAAACCTACCTAATATGTATGCATGAGGTAGAACTGTCCTATCCGAATGCCCTACGCACCCTTCATCCCCTGCCCTAAGAACACTGGGCACAGTGAATGAAGAAAAGAGCTATAATCGCTGATCATGTGGGGATGTGGGATGGATATGTACATTCAACACGTAATTGCATACATAATTATGTAATTATAAATTGTCATGAATGTTAGCCAAGAAATCCGGAAAAGCATGGGATGCAAAGAAGAAGAGGAGGAATAACTTCAATTGGGAAATTCAACTGAAATCAATTTTCGTTAGAAGATGGGCAAAGTATAAGCAGAAAAGGATTTCAGGTCAAAGGAACAGAGTGAACAAAAGAAAAGAGGAGCGTGGGGCCTCTGAGCTTCTAGGACATGGTCAGGGTGCCCAGAGCACAGAGAGCTCCTGCTGGGGTCTGGGGGAACAGCAGGGTCAGGCTCACACAGGGCCTCATACGCCATACTGGGGATTTGTGCCTTATGAGAAGCTCAATAAGAGACATAGGTATTTATTCCTTTCACACTAAAATTTATTCATGTAAACATGTTAGTCTCATAACTAGAGCAAATTCAGCCCTTGGCATACACAAATAGACTTTGAATTTTGAAAATATCCAAAAATGAGACTGTTCCTATAAAATCCTTACTACAGTTCACGTTACATGGGACTTTTTAAACACCATTAATTGAAATACTATCTATATACTAAGTACAAAATAGAAGAAAAGGGAATAATTTACTTGTAAAATTCACTTTTAAGCAAATGAGATATATAAAATATTCTCAACAATTAAAATTTTTGTCACCTTTCCATTTGCTTGTATAATAACTTACCAGTGAAACTAAACTAAAGTAAATTCTTCTTTTAGAAGAGAGGCAAAAAATTGCTGTGTATCTGAGCCATAAAAGAGTCTATGTAAATATCAGCCAAAAAATAGCATACTTACACTATATAAAGACAAAATAAAACAGAAACAATTTACATTCAGATTCACATATAAATGTACATTATAGATATACATATACATTTATTATGTAAATATAAAATATGTATACATTAATAAAGTCTTATGCTAAGAATTAAGGCCTTTAAAATTTCCTTTGGAACTATCATATAATCCCTTAAACAGTGGTCATTAATATTGCCAAAATTAAAAAAAACATTAAAATTGTTTTAGAATATTAAACAAACAAAAAACCACTTGCTGTAGACTCATTGAGTAGACTAGTTGAGGTCTTCTCTCTCCAGTTAGTTTGGGGGAATTAAATCAAGAGAAAGTCCCTGGAAAATGCCAGTAAAATGAGCATCATGATGTGTTCTGTCTTTCCCTCGCGGAGCACCTGCTGCATCTCCTCCTAGCGTTCTAACCTGCGGGGGTGACATCGGCTCTTTGGCAGCCATTAGACCCTCATTTTCTACACCATCACAGCTTTGTGTACTCCTTCCTTGGGATCTAGAGAGCATTCCCTAGTGGGCTGCTCGGGCCAAATGTCCAATTTAGAACACCAGGGACATAAAGATGCTTCTTAAAATGTTCATATTCAATTCTAACTCAGAAACTTCCGTATTAAGTTCCCATTTTTCCTTTCAGAGCTCCTAAGTTGCTCTCCATTATCAGTATTCCCAACCTGCTATCATAAGCTTTTCTCTTATGGGAAACACGCTGATGTTGATACTTGCTCGTGATTGTTTCCACTTTTTCTGAAAGACTTTGGGGTGCTTAGCTCTTAACATGAATGAACGATTTTTTTTCTTTCACTTGCTTTGGTAAGATTCCTCTTTATTTTATTTTGTGGTAAATTTGCTCTAAATTGTATATTTCTTGAAAACCCATTTGTTTTTCTCGACGTAGTCGAAAAAGGACATGAAAGATCTTCTGGAACTATTTCTTTTCACTTTCTGACCATGGTTTCCTCGTGGCCGCAAATCTTGCTCAGTTTAATAATTTTACTATAGTTGTTAGATACGTTGATTATTTTATCTTCTTCAGTTGTTTTAATGTACTGTACATTTCATTTATGTATTCTCTTTTATAAGGACTGTATTACTTTTCTATGCCTGCTGTAACAAATTACCTCAAACAGGGCTTAACACAAATTTGTTATCTTGCATTCTGGACATCAGAAGTCTGAAATCAGTTTCACTGAGTTCAAATTAGTCTATCAACAGGGCTGCGTTTTTCGAGCAGCACCGGAGAATCCATCCCTTCTCTCTCACAGATTCTGGAGGCTGCCTGCATTGCTTGATTTATGACCACATCTCTTCAGCCTTTGCATTCGCTGCATCATTTCCTTCCCAAACTTGGATCTTTCTGCCTCCCTTTTACAAGAGCCTGTGTGATTACTTTGGAGTTCACCCAGGTAACCCAGGATACTCGCCCCATCTCAAGATATTTAAATTAATTATATCTGTGAAGTCTCTTTTGATATGTAAGTGAATAGAATACATTTACATTTGAATTCTGGGTATTAGGACATGAACACCTTTGCCAGGGTGGGTGTGGGACTTTATTTAGCCTTCCACAACAAGCTTTACTAGGCCACATCAATCGATTTCTTCAAAACTTTGTTTTTTTGATGGAGTCTCAATCTGTTGCCAGGCTGGAGTTCAGTGGCACGATTTCAGCTCACTGCAACCTCCACCTTCCAGATTCAAGCAATTCTCCTACCTCATCCTCCCAAGTAGCTGAGATTGCAGGTGCGTGCCACCACACCCAGCTAATTTTTTTTTTTTTGAGACAGAGTTTCGCTCTTGTTACCCAGGTTGGAGTGCAAGGCGCGATCTCGGCTCACCGCAACCTCCGCCTCCTGGGTTCAGGCAATTCTCCTGCCTCAGCCTCCTGAGTAGCTGGGATTACAGGCGTGAGCCACCATGCCCAGCTAATTTTTTTTGTATTTTTAGTAGAGACGGGGTTTCACCATATTGACCAGGATGGTCTGGATCTCTTGACCTTGTGATCTACCCGCCTCGGCCTCCCATGGTGCTGGGATTACACTTGTGAGCCACTGTGCCTGGTCCCTTTCTTTAAAACTTCTAAGAAATCTCCATCTCCTGAAACATTTGTTTTAGGAAATTCCAAGTTCCCACCATCCACGTCAGCTTCTCCAGTAACAGAAGTCAGATTACTGAGCTTCAGCAAAAGTTCACCTAGAAATTTGATCTGACTTTACCTTTAGGACTTGTTCCACACTACTTTAGCTTTGTAGCATTGCATTTCATTTAGTGTTCACTTACTTTTCTTTTCCATCCTTCTGCTTATAAGCAAAAATCTTTATACTTTCCTCATGATTATAATTTTCATCAAGACATTTTCAGTGTCTGAAATTGTGCTGCATTTTGCTGATGTATAATGAAGAGTGTTTTAGTTGCAGCTACTTGAAATTTTAAATGTTTTGATGCACCATTTGCCATTAAAACACTGAGTCTTTCTTGTTACATTTATCAGCCCAGCTTGTTCTAAACACTGAGATTTCTTTTCTTTTGGTCTTTTTCTAGGTAACTCTATAAAAGCCAAAGTAAAGGATTGGATATTTCCAGGTCTTTGTATTTCTGCTAAAGTGTTCTCAAGGCTGGCTTTCATCAACCTTGCTTCAATTCTTGAAAATTCCTTTTTATGAACCTCAAGCATCTCAAAGATGTGCTCTTTTTCCTTAAGAAGGGCAGAAACTTCAATGGCCAGTTGGGGCTGCCACCAGGGTGGACCAGGGTGCTGTAGAGAATTATGGTCATCTGTGGATCTATAGCTGAGCCCCATCATGATGTCAGACTGGAGAACGCTATGAACATTCTGGCTGGAACCATACAAATATCTGGCAACTAGGGTAGACCTTAGTGGAGGTAGGAGAGAAGGAACAAGCTCTGTCAAAGAAAACCTTCCATCCTTCCTCAAGCAGTGATTAACATAGATGGGATAATATGACATTGCCCTGGGAGATATGGGCTAGGCCTGTAGAGTCCCGTGGTGATGGCCCAGGGCTCTGAACACTCTTGTGGTGTCAGTGCCCCAAAGATTCAGGGAGTCTGTCTTCTCTCATGTGCAAATCATTTAGAGTCACTGGTTGAGATTGCCACCAGTTATGGAGCACTAGTTGGGCACATTTGCAGGCTGCCAGACCTGGCCAGTATTTCATTTCTCTTAAACTTTTCATTCTGTGATCCTTCTAAGATTTCCAGATTGCATGAGACATCTTTATATTAAAATATCCTTTATTATATTAAAATATCCTTTATTATATTAAAATATTATTTATTATGTAAAAAATATATGTGCTCAGTTAAATGTGAATCCACAAATAATATTTTATTGATTCAGCAGAGCATTAGTTGAAACCCTTCCTTGGGACCCTTCGCAACCACTTGCCAATCAATAAATAATATTTTATTGATTCACATTTAACTGAGCACATGTATTTTAATGTAATAAATATTTTAATATGATAAATAATATTTTAAGATGTCCCACGCAGTAGTTGTGATATACTTGTAACAAAAAAACCCTGCCATTTTATTTGCAGTTCAAATTTACCTGGGCATCCTGTATTTATTCAGCCACCCTATGTCCCAGAGGCATCGGTCTCTCCACAATGGTAACAGAAACCACTTCTGTCAGTGCTCCTGCTCATTTGTTTGTTTGACTAGCTTTGAATACATATTGAGGAGAGTTGCGAAGGGCCCCAAAGAAGGGTTTCAACCAATGCTGTGCTGGAACCAGATCGCACCCACTGGCTAGAGCTGATGGTAATCAGTTTTTTCCAACCCTGAGTTCAGGAATGTCTCATTGATAGCCTGAAAGGCCATGGTTTGCATTTACTCCAAAGACATTTTACACCCAAGAAATAAGCGAATACTAGAGACGATGGTTTCTTCCGTCCTCTGACTCTTCAGCCCCCACTCCCAGTAAAGAGGTTAAAACTTAACTTGCACATGACTGATAAGGACCAATTCTCTTGAACTAGAAACTCTGCCAGTCTTAGAATGTGGAAAGCAATCTCGGAAGCCAGTTTTCTCCGAGTGAAGGTGAATGAGAAATACCATTGCCACCAGAGGTCACTCTTAACCTCTTGAATCCAAAAGCACTCACACTACGTGAAATCACCTCTTGACACAGAATTAGGAAGGGAATTTCCTGTACCATAAAGTAAGTGATTTAAAATTAATTCTACATTTTAACCTGTCACAATGGAGTTTCCATAGAATGTAAACATAGAACATAAAATAGTTAAAGCACCAGGAATATTGGTATTATTTATTATCACTTTTCTATTAATTGTCAAGTGCAGAAACTTATTTTATTTAGGGAAGAGCTCCTTACTTCAGTGCTATCAAAAGAAATATAGAATATTAAGAGATGGAGGAAATGGTACTTTATTAAGTTTTAACTTCACATATGCATTCTTGGATAGAGTAAGTTCATGTGTGTTTGTGTTTGTGTGTGTGTGTGTGTGTGTGTGTGTGTGTGTGTATATATATATATATATATATATATATAATTGGAGAGAGACGTATATCTCCAAATAGTAAATTATATAGTAGAGTTTTCAACAAGTTCCTATGATAACTTAGAAAAACACAGCTAGTCACTTTAAAATGTCTCTGTTCTCTTTAATTTATTGGCTGATTTATGGCTTACATGTTACCTTGGTGGTGAACAAGAGGCTTAAATTATATTAAAGAACTGTATTAAAAAGTAAAGAAACAAATAAGTAAATAAATATATAATTATTTCAAATTGTCTTAAGCACTGTGAAGAACATAATAAGAGGATGATGAAGTACAGGAAAAGTGGGGTGCAATTGACATGGTCAGGTAAATTTCTCCCGGGAAATTGAACTGAGTCCTGAATGAGGAATTAGCCTTATGAGATTTAAAGAAAGACTATTCCAGGCAGAAGGGTGGAAATTCCAAAGGCCTATGTGATAAGGATTCTGAAGCTCTTACGGACATGTAAATTAACAGTTAGTACAATAGTTAAAACACAGGATTTGTTGGTTGGCTTTCCTGAAGAAACATCTTTCACATGTAATGGATGGAGCTACTGAACGATCCATCCTCTCCGCAATCTGCACTGAACGGATTATTTTGCTGCTGGGTGCAGCCAATCTCCTGCGGGTGCTGAGAGGCGTGTTCGAATATGCTCCTGAAAGGAAACAGAGGCATTCTTGTAAAAGAGCAGCTTGCTTCAAAGCACGCCGAACATGAGACCTCAGCATGCAAGACTTATTTCTTTTTAAATAACCTGTGGAGGGGTGGATGTGGTGGCTTGCATTTGTAATTCCAGCACTTTGGAAGGCCAAGGCTGGAGGATTGCTTGGAGCCAGGAGTTCAAGACGAGCCTGGCAACAAGGTGAGACTCTGTTTCTACAAAAAATTCTTAAAAATTAGCCAGGTGTGATGGTGCATGTTTGTTGTCCCAGCTACTCATGAGGCTGAGGGAGGAGGATCACCTGAGCTCAGAATCTTGAGGCTATAATTATACCACTGCACACCAGCATGGGTGACAGAGGAAGACCCTGTCTCAAAGAAGAAGAAGAAAAAAAGAAGAAAACCATGCAGAGCCTCAAAATCATCAATATTGGCCTAGCAACTCTGGAAACAAGTCTAACTTTGCACCAAAATGGAATGACATTATAGCTAGGAAAGAATTTTGCCTAATATTTAAAGTAATGAAAGATGTTTAAATTTGTCAGTCCTTGAGAGTGTAATTACATAAGTCTACAAATCCGATTAGGTATTTTTAAGGCACTGTAGAGAAGGAACTTAAAAAGTAGCAATCACAAGTAAGTAGCTTTTAAGATTACTTTAAAAGATACATAAAAATAAATTGTTTACTTGATTAAAGCTGATGAGGCATTTTTTAAAAAAGAGAATACAACATAATTTGGTTTTTGTTTAGACTAGATTCATGAATAACCTACTGTAAACAAACTTTTTCCTTTTACTTCCATGTGATGTGTGGTGCAAGTCATTCTTTCCATCTTTCCTCGTCCAAGATGGCTAGAATGTGAGTAAAAAAGATTTCACATGTGAAAAGCACGAACCTAAAAGCCAGAGAGCAGGACTCATTGGAGGCTCTGGATATACCTTCCCCTGTCATGTGTAGGTTTAACTTGATTGAAGAACTCATTCGTTTTATTCATTCATTTATTTATACAGTTTTGGCATCAGACTAACCTGAGCTCATATTTATCATATGATGCAATACAAGCTGTATAACTCTAATATTCAGCAATATCAATGATAAAATGAAGATACCCCATCAATTATTTGATGGTTACTGAGGTTAGATAAGATTGTGTGATTGCTAATATATGCCATGGGCCAGTGGTCTTAGTAAATGATAGACTGCTATTACTGTTATTTGTATTGTTCTTTAATTCAGAAAATTATTTATTAGCTACATTCTTTATTATGGGAACTGTGTTAGATTTTGAGGGCAAGGACAATAAATAATTGAGTTTTTCTAATAGATACAGGTATGTGTTTACTATTTGTCTAATGTATTATATATGCATACATATATATGATTATTAATCAGATGCTATGTAGAATTATATACAAAGCAATAGCTATAATATTGGTCTCTATCATGAGCAAACTGAGGCTCAGAGAGGGTAATGAGTTTCTCAAGATGGCACAGTTCATATCAGAGCCAGGGTTGGATGGTAGCTCACCAGCCCCATTCTGTTCCTTTAACAACTAACACCACAGTGTCTGTCACCTTGGCTTAATAAAGAGTGGTTAGTATTTTTGTAAGGTGATTGTTGCTGGGTATTAGAGAAGGCTCCAAAGAGTGGTGTCCTTTAAGTTGGCTTTGGAAAGAAAAGTATGTGTTTATCACATGGGGAATGGGGAAGAGAGATTGGGAGAATAAGTAGCAGAAAGGGAGGTTAGCATTACTTTTTTTCCAGAAGTGAATAACAAAAAGCCTAGTTCCAGTAGCCATGGCATATAATTATATATTAATGTCTTTTTAACCAAAGAAAAGCAGAATACTGCTAAACTATAAAAATCAATTATAAAGTTATCTTTTAAACTTTTGTTAAAAATCTTGTAGAAAAGCATACAGTAAATTCTTATAATAAAAGACAAATTCATGATTTGTAAGAGTATAGACAAAAAGGAGGATTTTGATTTTAAAAATTAGAGTTTGCTTTACTGAATGGTTAATAAGGACAAAATAGAGCTCATATTTCATCCATTCTTAGTGTCTGCATTTCTTTTTGTTGTTGGTTGGGGCTGCAAAATGACAATTTGCTGACTGGTCGTTCAATGTAATATGTTATTCATCTTTTATATTCTGAATTCTAATCAGTTATATGAGAACTCTGTGGAGGAAAAGTTGCTACTGTTGGTGAAGGGTTTTAAAATCATTCGTTTAAACAATCAGTGCTTATAATTGTAGAGCTAAAGCAAAAAGGTAAAATCTTTTGTCAGAAATATCTTTTTGATAAGGATTATTCCTTTCGTGTTTCTGTAACCTGTCAGTTCTTTATACTTTTACTTGATTCCTACGCAACTGGGAATCCACGGTCCACTAATCCAACGTTGTCTGCTTTTACATCCCTTTGATTTTTCTGGGAATATCTTGAAAATAGCAAGGCTAGATTGCTGTCACCCTTTGTTTTCTCCTTTAGATAAGAAGTATTACCACAGTATATTAATATGGCCTTCAAATAGATTCACTGGAATCTCATATTCTCTGATCACAGATGGGTTCTCCTTGTCAGTATGGGCCATATATTTCTACTTAACCCCAATCTATTATCCAAACTAATCTTTGCCAGATGTGTTTGTTAAACTCAAACTTACTTCCTTTTTTCCCGTTTCTGCTTCTGCTACTCCTCTCACTCAATTGGTTTTTTACCTTTTTATTATAAAGCTTTCAATGTATGTTTCAAGATCAACCATTTTCCCTTTAATAACTATAGTTTGGTTTCCACATATTTCCTGGCAAGTGGGAGGAAGCAGAAGATAGAAACCTTACCTGGATATTAACTGCAGCCCCACCCTTTCTGGCTCACGCTTTTTGGACCTAAATCATCTCCTGTATAGAATGACAGTAGTAAAAATGCACTTCATGGTTTGTTATGAGAGTGAAATTAGATATAGCATGTAAAGGATCTATCACACGGCAGATAGGCACAGAGCGTACAATAAATACTAAATCCTTTCTTTTTCCCTTTTGGGTAATACATGTTTTATCTCCTTTTCTCACTAGTCTAAGCTTCTATCTCCTTTGTGGATTTCCCTTCTCGCCTCAATGTTTTCCTTATAAACTTTCTCTCTTCGTTTTCTATAATATTACTTGCCAAAACTTCACTCTTCATTTTATGCATATTTATCCCAATTATATGATTTTGATTTGTTAAACTTTGTGTTTGAAAGTATCCTTATTGATGTCCTGATCAAACGTGAGTATTGTGAGGAGAGACCCACCTCTCAGAAACATTAAGGTACTTTTCCAGAAACACAGGAATCAGTAACAGTAGAACCTCCATCTTCTGATTTATGGTCAACTGATCTGCCAGTTCTTTGTCCAAAGCTCGATGTTTCATTTGAATCAACTGTTCATACTTCAGGAATCTTGCATTTTTCACAATTATCAAAGAATTTTTCACACCTATTATCTCAGTATCTCCAATTTTCATTTGAACATTTTGAAGCTCAGTCAACGTAAAGACTTTCTCAGGTTGTTTGATTAGTTGTGACAGAGCAAGGATGAGATTCAAGTCTTTGACTTGGTTTCAATAAAGTCTGGGCACTTCATTTGCAAGAACTTTGGCCAAGATCTCTGCTTCATCATTCTCATGCCTTTTACATGGCTTAGTCATTGTTTTCAACACCGAGAAAATTTCTAACTACTACTCTGCTTGACTGTAAATTCAAAACATTACATCAAAATCACATGTAAACGTGTTCTTAAAATATTTTAAGAGCGTTGGATTATAATACATTATTCTCTATACATAAGCACACATATACTATTTTTTTGTTTCACTAATCATTTTATATAATATATACTGTGCCAAGTTATTCTAAGCCAAAGAAGCATGTTATTCTTTTTTTCTCTCTCTTGCTAGGATTTCATTGCAGGCAATGTAGACAATGAGTTGCTATGTGGTAAATCTTCTCAGGGGTGATTTAACTACCAATTCCCAGACACTCTCATGTAGCACTCAGATATATTGTAATGTGAAGCAATGACAAAGGTATCTCTACACAGGCTGTTATAAGGTGGCATGAATAAAATATAGCTAACCATGGGGAGTATATTGGGATGGTTTATGACTAGAAGGAGATTGTAAAAATTACAAGTAGTAGAACCTGTTTGCATTGGAATAGACAAACAAGCTTCCACAAAAAAGTCTTTAATATAAATTTACCTAAGAGAAATATGACATTCATTAGCATTGTGTTCTCCAAACACACCCGCTATTATGATCAGAGTGATAGCTTAGAGTCATTTTATTTGAGAACATTTTTATTCTCTCCAAACTGAAATTGTATGTATTATACTCTCTATCTCTTACATTTAAACATGATAAAATATTATGTAACTTGAGGTTATTTTCTCAGGTAGATTATTATACATATACACATACAATAATATATGATACATATAATTTTATGATTAATGTATTACTTATTATTTTAATGAAATGCTTTATATAGTTGACATGTAATTAATATAATTTACTCCAAGTAAATATTTACTGTTTCATCAACATACTTAATATATACTTTATTATATATTAATCTATGTACTTACGAAATATATAACCTGACTAGTTACAATCAAAGTCTTGACATCAAGAAAATTATTCTAACATGAAATATGGGATTTGTCAAGAAAGTAATAGCATTCAGTTTCAAATATTAATTACACAGACATCTACATAATATGCTATGCTTGCTGAGGAAGCGAACATGATATCAAACCAGATTAATAAATGCACTCAAAGTTTGAAATAAGGTAGTCAATAGTTTCACTCTAAGCAGCACATAGATCATGTCTAGGTGGTATTGTCTCCAGAAACCAGAATTTTAAAGAAACATTGGTCAAATTGTAATGATTTCTGGGAAAAGAATGTGAATAATATATTTTCTTAATAGAAAAAGACAGAATGTAAAATATTAAGCCTAAGCAAAAATTAACACTGAGGTGGGTAGGCAGGGAGGAGTCAGGACTGAGAGCATACTGGGTATAGTTAGCTTCGGAGGTATTAAAGGCATAACATAAAACAGGAAATTAGCCTTGTTTGTATAGCACTAGAAGACAGATTAAGATCATAGGAGTTTTTCTATCATCTTAGGAAGTCAGTCTTCAGCTCAATCACATAAAGATTTTTCCCACAATTATTGATGCTTAAAAAAGAATAGGCTCCATATGAAATTAGTTTTTCATTGTTGATTCCTTTTAGACAGATTTTTTTATACAACATGGAGAGGGGTATAGGAGAGGATCAACATGTACTGGGTTTAAATTTAGTGTAATAAAGTTTTTTTTTTTTTGAGACAGAATCTTGCTCTATTGCTCAGGCTGGTGTGCAGTGGTGTGATCTCGGCTCACTGAACATTCTGCCTCCCAGGTTCAAGCAATTCTCCTGTGTAATAAACTTTTAAAGAAGGTGATCATAAGTCTTATAAAATCCCAATAGGACACACTTAAAAATGAAAGTGGATACTAATAATCTGTAGGATGGAGCTGGAGGCTCACTCCTATAATCCCAGCAGTTTTGAAAGCTGAGGCAGGCTGATCGCTTGAGCTCAGGCATTTGAGTCCAGCCTGGGCAATATGGCGATACCCTGTCTCTACCAAAAAAAAAAAATAATAAATACAAAAAAGAAAAAAATTATTCAAGCATGGTGGTGAGCACTTGTAGTCCCAGGTACTTAGGAGGCTGAGGTGAGAAAATCAGTTAAGTCCCAGAGGCGGAAGTTTCAGTGACCAAGATTGAGCCACTGCACTCTAGCCTGGGTGGCAGAGTGAGCCCTGTCTTAATAATGATGATAAAAATAATAGTAATAATGTAGGATGGGACAAGATTCCTAAAGAGTAACCATCCCTGAAAAACTGATACTCTAAAGCAAATGCTAAATCAATGATTCTATAAATCGTGGGATTCATAATCTTGATAATGATAATGATGGTGATGGTCATGTTGATGGTAAACACTTTAATAGAATGTCTTATATGTCAGAAAATGTATTAAATCATTTACCTAAGGCATAAGAAGCATTATTATCTACACTTCGCAGATAAGGATAACTGCAGTTCAATTTCCTGGATTTATCCAAGGTCATACAACTGGTAAGAAATAAAACCAACTGGTAAAAGATAAAGCTAGGTTTCCAGTCCAGACAATCTGTTTCTGGAGCTCATGAACTGAACTACTACACCATACTACATCATTTGATGTAATTTTAAAACTTTATTTTAAATACTGTAATTTTGAAATAATAATTATAGATTTATGAGAAGTTACAAAAGTAGTACAGAGAGGTCTTTTGTTGCCTTTTACCAATTTTCCCCCATGGTTACATCTTCGGTAAGTAGAGTAGATATAAGCCAGGAAACTGACATTGTACAATGTATGTGTGTAGCTGCTATGCTGTTTTATCGTATGTGTAGATTCACATAACTACAACTGTAATCAAGACACACATCCAGTCAATCAGCACAAAAAAGTTCTTTCTTCATGTTATCCCTTTATAGTCATACATGTCCTCCTTCCTCACCATTCCTAACACCTGGCAGCTACTAGACTGTTCATTTCTATAATTTTGTCATTTTGAGCATGTTTTATAAATGGAATCATATGATAAGAGACATTTGAGATTGACATTTAAAATTTAGCATGATGCAGAATAGAAATGTAAACATATCAATTGTATAATTTCTATGCACAGAATTCCATTTGATTTCATAATAAAGAATTTTAATATATAACAAGATGCAGAAAATTTATAAGAATTTATAACTTTTGGGGAATAAATACATTAACAACATTGGATGAAAAAATAAACATATAAATTGGGCTTAGTATATAAGAATTGACATTTTGGTTATGCTTATGATTATTTTCTAATGATTGGCTGCTTACTTTGTACATCTTAAATGACCTGTTTTGTTGTTTATAAACAGAGAAGCAAATTGATGTGCTGATGGGGAAGAATATAATTTAGCAATCAACATTCACATTTATTTTAAATTACATTCCCAGACATAGGAAAATATTAAAAAGGAATTAAGAATTTTTCTCCATTAGAGTTTTAGTTAGAACCACTTCATTAAACGGCATCTTCAAAGTAAATAGACAGGCAATTATGTATCTCCACTAATCACACTGGCTGGTAAAATTGTTTCCTCTGCTTCTCATTTCCAGTTAGCTCCACGAAATAAGGTTATCTATAAGATAATGCTTTTGACTCAAGGAAACAAGAAAGGCAAATAAGCGAACCTAATTGCCAGTAACATTTACATCTAAAACATTCTGTTACAAAATAGCTTAAAAATCCAACAGCTAATGAGATGAACACTGAATTTTGGAACCATTTTACTGTTTATTTATTTATTTTTAGTAAAAGTAATATGCTAATGCATTCTAAGCTCTCATGAACATATGTGTAAAAATCAATCAACTCTCCTCCAGAAATGCAGTCAAGCAGATGTTGGCATCTGCATGATGCCCCACAGCATGGCACACTGTCATCCACACAACCCGTGTTCAGTAGGTGTTCAGACAACAAAATAGAGAAAACAAAGAAAAAGTACAATCAAAATGTTAGCTAATCTTTTCATCTAAATTCCATCAATGAAAATTTATGTATTTTCTTCACATAAAAGATATGCATGAATTGTAAAGAAGACTGTATTAAAGATAATACATTTAAGTATTTGTTTTCTGAAGAGTTCATTATGGACAGAAAGTCCCACTGTACATTTACAGAAGTCAAATTATCTTATCTTCTATTTTTCAAAACATAATTAGGCTACTTTATATCTTGTATATAGAAAAGTACCTAAAACACATATGTAAATGCATTATGGGACAACATAAAAATTAAGCCAATGAATGGCCAATGTGAACACAAGATCTCATTTCATATTTATATTTCAATATCAACAAAGAAAAAAATAAACAAAAACACCAACCAACAACAAAAAACAAAGAACAAACTCACCATTCACAAATGTACTCACTTTCAACTTTGTACAGAGATGTTTTTGTGTCTGTCTAAACTTGTTAAAGTAAAATCTACCCAGAAAAGGAGCTTTCCCCTTAAATTGGACTGAACATTATTCTGTTAATAAATATAAATTATTCCCTCATGTACAGACCAACATTAGGTAGTTATATTTAATTATTTGTTATTCAACAAGTGTTCATTAAGCCTTTAATTATACACAGGCATTGGGAACATAAAACTATTATGTGGTTTGCCCTCTAGAATATAACAGATACATACATACATTAAACATTAACTCTAGTATATCAGTGCTAGAAATAGAGTCCATTTGATTTTTTGAAGTTAGAGTAAAGTTGTCATTACAGAGTGAGGAAGAATGACAGAAAACATAATATGATCCCCTAAGATTAGTATCAAAAGTGGCTACCCAAATAATTAAGTCCAAATGTCTCATTTTACAGATAGGGAAACAGGTTTGAAAGCATGCCACAGTGAGTCAGACTATATCTTGAATAGATGCCAGATTTTTAAATATCTTGACTGCTGACTTTACAAGGTCATTGTGAAGAATAAATGTAGTGTAATATATGAAGTCTTTGGCATATAGCAAGGCCTCCATAAACATCTGGGAAGATGTCTGCTGCAGTGAAAACAGCATGAACTTGGAATAAAATGTACTTGGATTAAAATTCCATTTCTTCCTAAGGTGGCATTTCACTTACCATTGCTACATCTAATATCACTCTTCTTTAAAATGGGGATAAGGAAGAACAGATAATCATCCCATTATTTCATGATCATTTAGCTATGTGAAAATGTGTTAAGTTTCTCATTAATAAATTTATCTTATTAATCATTTAATGGCTGATAGATTTTTTGCTCTCCATTTGCTTGGTAAATCTTCCCCCATCCCTTTTTTGAGCCTATGTGTGTCCTTGCATGTGAGATGGGTTTCCTGAATACAGCACACAGATGGGTCTTGACTTTTCATCCAATTCACCAGTCTGTGTCTTTTGATTGGGGCATTTAGTCCATTTACATTTAAGGTTAATATTATTATGTGTGAATTTGATCCTGTCATTTTGATGCTAGCTGTCTTGCCCATTAGTTGACATATTTTTTTCATTGTGTTGATGCTCTTTACCATTTGGTACATTTTTGGAGTGGCTGGTACTGGTTGTTCCTTTCCTTGTTTAGTGCTGCTTTCAGAAGCTCTTATAAGCCAGGCCTGGTTGTGAAAAAATCTCTTAGCAATTGCTTATCCATAAAGGATTTTTTTTTATCTTTCGCTTATGAAGCTTAGTTTGGCTGGATATGAAATTCTAGGTTGAAAGTTCTTTTCTTTAAGGATGTTGAATATTGGCCCCACTCTCTTCTGGCTTGTAGGGTTTCTGCCAAGAGATCTGCTGTGAGTCTGATGGGCTTCCCTTTGTGGGTAACATGACCTTTCTCTCTGGCTGCCCTTAGCATTTTTTCCTTCATTTCAACCCTGATGAATCTGACAATTATGTGCCTTGGGGAACATAATTGGTTGGGGAAGTTCTCCTAGATAATATCCTGAAGAGTGTTTTCCAGCTTGGATTCATTCTCTCCGTCACATTCAGGTACACCTATCAAACGTAGATTAGGTCTTTTCACATAATCCCATATTTCTTGGAAGCTTTGTTCATTTCTTTTTACTCTTTTTTCTCTATTCTTGCCTTCTTGTTTTATTTCATTGAGTTGATCTTCAATCTCTGATATCCTTTCTTCTGCTTGGTTGATTCAACTATTGAAATTTGTGTATGCTTTGTGAAGTTCTCGTGTTGTGTTTTTCAGCTCCATCAAGTCATTTATATTCTTCTCTAAGCTGTGAATTCTATTTAGCATCTCATCTAACCTTTTCTCTAGGTTCTTAGTTTCATTACATTGGGTTAGCATACGTTCTTTTAGCTCTAAGAAGTTTGTTATTACTCACTTTCTGATGCCTGTTTCTGTCAATTCATCAGATTCATTCTTCATCCATCTTTGATCCCCAGCAGGTGAGGAGCTGTAATCCTTTGGAGGAGGAGAGGTGTTCTGGTTTTTGGTGTTTTCATCCTTTTTGCGCTGGTTTCTTCCCATGTTAGTGGCTTTATCTACCTGTGGTATTTGTAGTTGGCGACTTTTAGATGGGGTCTCTGAGTGAATGTCCTTTTTGTTGATGATAAAGTTATTTCTTTCTGTTTCTTAGTTTTCCTTCTAACAGTCAAGCCCCTCTGCTGCAGGACTGCTGGAGGTCCACTCCAGACCCTGCTTGCCTGGGGATCACCTGCAGCAGCTGCAGAACAGTAAGGGTTGCAGCCAGTTTCTTCTTCTGTTATCTTCATCTCAAAACGGTACCTGCCAGATGTTGGCCTGAGCTCTCCTTTATGAAGTATATTTGTATATCTTTGGGTATATCGGGGGGCATGGAACTGCTTGATGAGACAGTCTGTTCCTCATTGGAGCTCTAGTGCTGTGCTGGGAGCTCTGTTGTTCTGTGCAGAGCTGCTGGGCAGGTACCTTTAAGTCTGCTGCAGCAGAACTCACAATTGCCTCTTTTACCAGGTGCTCTGTCCTAGGAAGATCCGCTTTATTTATAAGCTGCTGTCATGCTGCTGCCTTCTTTCAGAGATGCCCTGCCCAGCACAGAGTACTCTAGTTACAGTCTGCCAGCAGAGGTGTTGCTGAGCTGCCGCAGGCTCTGGGCATCTGCTATGTGAACTGCCTCCATAGTGGCTGACTGCCTGGGTGGTGGTTGTCGCCTGTCCCCACTGAGCTGAACTGTCCTGGATCCAGCTGCTCTTGCAGAGTGTTTCAGATTGCTTGTTTCGTGGGGGTGGTACCCGCCAAGCCAGATCACCTGGCTCCCTGTCTCAGCTTCCTCCCTTTCAGTTTAATGGGTGGCTCTGCATCCCAGGCCTTCAGGGCACCAGTCGAAACAGCCACCCAGATTTGTGTGAGTTTCTGTACGCCAACCCAGCACTGGCTGAAACCACCGCACTGAAAACTCATGGCGCTTTTAGGCCCAGGAATCTCCTGGTTTATGGGCAGTGAAAATTCATTTGGAAATGCAGTGGGCACTCACCCTCTGCATTGTTCTTGCTGGGAACTGCACTCCAGAGTTGTTCCTATTTTGCCATCTTGGATCATCCCCCTGTTTTATTTTTCTTAGTCAGTGGTCATGGAGACTTACAAAAAGGTTCCATTTGAAAGTGATGGGATAATGTAGGAGAAATAGCTGCCACAAGACTCTGAACCAAATGTATATGAAATTTTCTTGTGCTCTCAGACACTGCTAAAGCCTATCTAACTCTGCTTGAGAATGCAGAGTTGCCATGCATATGCAACTTTATAATTTCGTGGATCAGATAACAATTAGTGCATAGATGGGCAGATTAGTTACACATGCACTTGGCATTCCAGGATAGGAATGCCAAGAACCCAGGCTTTACCAGATCCTAGGAACATGCCCAGAAGCTGATTTTCAAAATGTAAATAAGTGATGTGTATAAGAAGGCATAGCTGCAATCAAAAGCTGTAGGAGCCTGCATCATGATTCTCCTATCAGGATTCCCAGAAAGTCTGTAGCATTCCTATTTGCAGATGTTTGGAGCACTTTTGAATCTGCTGGGTTTTAAAGCCCAAGAGGGAAAGCAGCTGCACTATACCTGCTACAGCTTTAGAATCTATTCTTGTTATGGTCCTGTATTAGTTTTCTAATGTTGTAAAGTGAATTTCTACAAAGTTAGTTGACTAAAACAACAAAAAAATGAATTTTATCTTATAGTTCTGTAAGTCAGAAATTCAAGATGGATCTTACTGTGCTAAAACCAAGGTTTGGCAGAGCTGCATTACTTTCTGGAGGCTCTAGTTGAGAATCAGTTCCTTGCTTTTCCAGCTATTACAGGCTGCCCACATTCCCTGCTTTATGACCTTCCCTGAACTTCTATCTTCAAATCAAGCCTTGCTACCTCTCTAACTATTCTTCCACAGTTGCATCTCCTCCTTTTACAACAGAAGGAAATAGTCTCTGTTTTCAAGGACCTGTTTGATTAGTTTGGACCCCCCTGGATAATCCAGGATAATCTTCACAACTCAAGGTCCTTAACTTAATCATATTTGCATGATCCCTTTTGCCAGGTAATGCAACATAAGCACAGCTTCCAGAAGACATGGACATCTATGAGGGCCATTATCATGTGTAATGTCAAAACATCCTGTTACATGATTCAGAGCAGCATATTTTATGAAGTCCACACTGGCTGCAAAATCTGGAGCAGCTCTTTAATCATCTCTTCCTGTGTCATAGATGCAAGGCAAAGCAACTTGTTTTTCTCTTTGGAAGAAATATCTGGGAATTCCTCAATTCTACTGGATTCCTAGAACCTCATGAAGATGGTAGGTCTCTGAGTTTTTACAGAATTTATTTCTTCCCTTAGGCATAGATATATCTTATCAACACATTTAGGATATTTGCTGTTTCCTGCTTACCAGGTCTGGCCAGGATGATGTCATGAATGTACTGAGCCAGAATAATATCCTGTGGGATGGTGCATGATCAAGCGCCCTGAACACTGAACATTAGAGTATGAAAGACTATCAGAAAAGGGATACATTCCTGAAATAGTAGAATAAAGTTTTACTGCTGCCAGCATGGTCTAATAATTACAAACCTGATAAGGGGGTACTTGACAGACCAAAATCTGCACATTTAATGAGACTGGATATGTTAATTTGCTCTAGCAAAGAGATCACACTTGGAAGACCAGCTGCAATTGGTGTCACTGCCTTCTCAAAGTAGTTTGCTATTTTTTTTTCTGTGACCTACCTATCTTGTTACAGACTAAAGAGGCAAGTATATAAAGATGTTTCTTTCCATGATTTGATGTTATTTCCCCAGTTTTAAGCAAGGAAAAAAAATAGAACTATTATAATGGATAGGACAAGTATAGAGATCTGGAAATTTTTGTCCCTAGCAAGATAATAAAAACAAATGTAATACCCCATCTCTGGGGAAAACACAGATTGATGCTGCCTTTAAAGACTTGGAAGAGAGAGACTGAACGATCATCTGGCTCCACCTATGCTGAATTTGAGCTAAATCTTCATCACATGAGTTCTGGGAATTCCCTTTTTGACTGGTAGATCATAGAGGCAGTTTCAGTCCTGAGGAAATAATGTCCACTGAGATGAAATGTCCAATAATCTTTCCAAAGCTTGAGTATTTCCTCCTCCTCAGTGCACAGTGACCACGGCAAATGTCTATAGGTCCCTTGGGGAAGGTTAGGAGGATGACTTACAATAAATACTTTTGGCAGATTCTGAGTTCACTCAAGAGACTTCAGTTGTTCGAACTGGTTGAGGTATAGAATGTTAGTGAAAGACTGAGAACTTTTATTTGAGAACTCAGGTTCTGTGCAATGTGCTTTCTTACAGGCACATTGTGTGTGTTTGATCCTAAGCCATGTTGCAATTATGGTTCTAGAGACAATGAGAGTTGAGGAGTGGATCTTGAAGGGATTGGCCACTCTGAGATAACTGCTTCAGATGAGATAGGAAAGGATTTGTCCTTTGACTCAAAGAGGGCGCGGCTTCCTCCAGGACACACAATGGGACTTAGAGCTTCAACACAGATTTATCTGTCAGCTGAAATGTCCCCCATCCAACTCCCTGTGTCTTATTCCCTTTATTCAACACAAAACATTTCAAATAAAAGGCCTATTCATATTCTGAATTCAATTTGCATTGTAATTTTTCAAACCCACAGAGTTAGATTTTGGATCTGGTTTTTGCCATATTGGCCATCCTATCTCTTGTAGATAAGAGATAAGAGATTATTTTAGGGTGGTCATTGAAATACTTTAGTTCTCTGCTCATAACTTGACAAGAATAATTTAAAGCACTGAACTCAAAATTTTATTTATGTAATTTTCTAGTTTAGCCCGAGTCCACCACAGAGCACTTGGAGTCATTCACTCCATGCCAACTTTGTCTAAATGCTACGTATGATCAACATCCCATTTTATACTGGAGTGGAGGTCATAATTTTGATCAAATCCATCCAGGACAGAAAATCTCTCCCAGATTCACATCTTTGCAGGACAATTTCTTGGAACTACTACTGGACAAAGAAAAATACTGCATTAGTCAGAGTTCTGTCAGAAAAAAAAAAAAAGTCAATCTATACATTTCAAACAGATTTAATCCAAGAGCAGCATTTGAAATAATGTTGGTGGGGGTAGAGAAGACCACGTAAGTATTGGGATGCTATATACAAATTACAAAACAGCAAGAAGTCAATGCCAAAACTGTACCCCAAAAGCAGGACTTTGCCACTGAAGCTTGGATTTTTTTTTTTTTTTTTTTTTGAGACAGAGTCTCACTCCGTCACCAGGCGCCAGGCTGGAGTGCAGTGGTGCGATCTCGGCTCACTGCAAGCTCCACCTCCCGGGTTCAAGCAATTCTCCTGCCTCAGCCTCCCCAGTAGCTGGGACTACAGATGCATGCCCCCATGCCTAGCTAATTTTTTTTTGTATTTTTAGTAGAGACGGGGTTTCACCATGTTGGCCAGGATGGTCTCAATCTGTTGACTTCATGGTCCGCCCGCCTCAGTGGAGCTTGGATTTTAAGAAGCATTCCATTGCCACCACTCCAGGAGTCTGAGCTGCCAGCACTACCAGGAGAAATGAATTTTAACTTTTTCCATCTGAATCTTTGTGAATGCCTGCAGTAGGCAGAGTCTAAAGCACAGACTTGCTGGTGAGGGGCGTGGGGATGAACCCCGGTACAGAGAAGATAGCAAAAGGAAGAGGAAATAACCCATCAAAAGATAACCACCAGAACATACCCTTTTCATGGCTGCCTAAGTCCAATCGAAAGCATCTCATTCCTGTACTCCTGTTGTAGCTTCTCAGAAGAACTTTCTTTTGACCACACATAAATTATAATCAAAAGGAAGAGTAATATTTTTAAAATATAAGGCTGAACCCGACCTTTTATCCTTATTTGAAACTCTGGATACCTTTCATTGCCATCAGAATAAAATCAAACCCTTACTATGCCTACAAACCTATACACTTTTTCTCTTGACTGGGCCTCTAACCTTGAAACCTACCACTCTCTACCACACCCACGGCACTTCTCACTCATCAGGGATAACTCCCTAACGTTTCTCAAACGCACCAAGCTCTTTACTGCCTATGGTCTTGACCTTCCTATTCTTTCAGCTAGGAAGGATCTTTTTTCACATACTCCTCTATTTGGCTCCTGTTCATCATTTATATTTCAGGTTAAAGGGTACATTCGGACCTTATAATTATTCTACTCTATACTTTTTTTTTTTTGAGACAAAGTCTCACCCTGTCACCTAGGCTGAAGGGCAGTGGCATGATCTCAGCTCACTGCGACCTCCACCTCCCAGGTTCAAGTAATTCTAGCGCCTCCCGAGTAGCTGAGATTACAGGTGTGCACCAGTACACCCAGCTATTTCTTTATTTTTTTAAATTTTCAGTAGAGACAGGGTTTTTGCACGTTGGCCAGGCTAATCTTGAACTCCTGGCCTCACGTGATCCACCCACCTCGGCCTCCCAAAGTGCTGGGATTGCAGGAGTGAACACCTCATCTGGCCTCTTTTTCTCTATACTTAGATGCTAAATGGTAAAGTATTGAATTGGGTTAGCTCTTTTCAGGCCCAGAACCTAAATGCTGCCAGATTTCTTCCAAGAAAGAGAATTTCTGTCCTGTTCAATAACACTTATATCTTTGTTTGTGAAACAATGAGAAAGAAGACAATAAAGTTTTAAAAAATCTCATTTTACTATTCTAGTTAAATCACAGATTTTTATTAATTAAATAACCACCCTCTACTTTTTTCAGATGTAATTATTTTGTCATCAAAACATTATTTTTCAAAGCAATGAAAAATAATAAACATAGCATTCTTATTTTTCAAAGGAATTAAAAATAATAAAAATGAACTGTTTCTAATAAATTATGAATTTTGAATGGATTAAGAAGGTGATGCTCATATATAGAGTTATCTTAAGTCTGATATCAACAGAGCAAAAATGATCATTATAAGAAAAGATGAACAAAATAAGCTACTTTTTGAATAAATGTTTCAAAACTTGGGAATATGAGTGGACCATGTTCTAATGGTACATGTTAGAGGTAATCCAGTGGCATATTTATCTGTGACACTTACCCTTCATGACTTTAGAAATAATGTGGTGCTTCTAATATTCATGTGTGTGCAGCAACACTTTCCTTAAAATTTTGCTTTTTATCATTCTGTAAAATCCTGGTAATGTACCTAAAATGGACATTGGTCTAAGAAAGCAAAAATCCAATGACTTATTAGGTATAACTCCCTGACAGCTACCTTTGGCTAACTCAAGTGAATTTTTTATTGGCTCGTATGCTATGCTGCTCCTTAATTAATTAATTCATGAATTATTCATTTATGAATTAATTCAACAAATATTTATTTCACATCTGATATGTGCCAGGTTCTAGAAACTAAATATAGAATCGCAATAGAATGTAGCATATAACACTTTGCAGAGTGTTTTGGAATATTTTTCTCTGCATAAGTTCTTGAATCTTCGCTTATTTCACGTTGAAGTTTATCTTCTCTGTGTCTCCATCTGAAATTACTATACTTCCTTACAGGAGACAAAATACCCTGTAGTCAATGAGCTAAGAAACCTATTGAACAAGTAAGAAAGAAAACTTCTGTAAAGCAGGCTATGTAAAGATCAAATAGTAGAGAAGAAAAAAGAAAAATTAAAACTCTCAAATGGAAAGGAACATTATTAGACAACAGAAGCATAATATATGCATCTGCTCTTCGCAGCAAAATATATTTAAGCTTCACAACTACAGATCGTTTGAGGAGTCTATCATACAGTGCAGTGTTTCTCAAACCTGATTTCTCTGTGCTTTTCTAAAAATTAGATTTCTGTTTCTTATCCCTGTCCTACTATAGTTGAGACCCTATTGTTTGCATTTTAATGTTATTGTAAGGATTCTTACGCAGACAGCTAACCATAGATTTCCTGTGTTTTACTTATTTTGTGTTTTATGTATTTTTGAAACCACTAGGCTGAAAATTGTAATAAATGTCTGTAAAAATAGCATGTCTCTAAGAAAAATGAAGCTATCGTCAAGAATATCTCATGAATCTAGTGAAATTGATCATCATTAAGAATTTCAGCATATCTTATTGTAAGACCTATAAAGGAAGAAAAAATACCACATGAATACAATCTACCAGTAATTCAATAACGTATACCTTGTTTACAGACTTGCAAACTATTTAGCATCCCGTAATTGGCCTAATGTTGGACAATTTATGGCTTGTTTTCTTCTTTTGATAGGGTTTCCGTCTCACTTACAAAAACCGCAAGAAGAAGTAACTGTAACTTTAGGTAAAAAGACATTGCAATGCTACAGGACTTTTCATAGGACTCAAATAGGTCATGACTCTAATAGCATAGAAACCTGGAGTTCTCTCAAGATCTGAGCTCTTCAGTTAAGGGGATGTGTTGAGCTCTTCTACTGTGCTGTAAGATGAAAGCTCCATGCATTTTGTTTGCTGTACCTTGCGATGTAGCTACCCCAGAAAGAGTAATGCCTCTGATGAAGAGATAAATAACAGTTCTCTACAAGGAATTCTGTCCCATTCATGAATATACCAAAGTACAACCCAGTTGTGTCCTCTGACCTTCAGTGGGGGCAAATTTTTCTTTAATTCCTTAATGAAATAATTTTAATTCCAATCTCACTTTAGAGTAAAAGAAGTTCATATTCTTCCCAAATATTTCTGCGAATTCTTGGATATCTCAGTTGTTAACTTTTCAGCTCTACTGCCAAATTCCTGCTTTTGGCTGGTTTCTCCCTGACCATTCTGGCTACCTCTCCACCACTCTACATATTCCTCCAGCTTTTCTGGTCTGCTTCACTTCAAATTGAAAATATAGACTTTAGTCTCCAAAGCAGAGGGAAGAGACAGCCATTATTAAGTTAGTAGCTGATAAAGCTGTATTAAAGATTTGGGCTTAGGGAAATTACAGCATAGAATAGGAAAGTACTCTTTCTAGATTTACTAATCACACACTGTCTCAGGGTATTTTTAAATAATATTGTATCTGCGTTTTTCCTTTGGGCTTGATTGGTACCCATGTTGCTGGGATCCATTCCGTCTTCGCAAATTCTTCTCTCCCAGTTCTTTTATACTTTCCATCCCTAACTACACCATTCCTTCTCCATCCTCCACCACCACTGCTGATCCCACACCTAGCAAAACTCCAAAGAGAGGGGGAGAAACCCACTGCAACAACACAACACTGAAAAACAAACTACAAAACAATCCAAACACACACACACACACACACACACACACACACACACACACACACACTCCTGCATTTGGAGCTACCTGTTCAATGCTGAAATTATTATACCTTAAAATAACCTCTCTATACCAGCAAGAACAAATAGGAGCTTTATTATGCAAAGCATTTAATTATGTGTATCTGTTTTCTCATTCAAACACTGCCTTACGCCTTGCCTTTCTCAATAAAAAACAAAAATCTCTTTCTAAAGGAAAAAAGTGTTTTTATACCTAAGAGAAATTATACAGGTTTTTTAAATATAGAAAAGTATCCAATATTTTTCTTTGTTTTAAAATAGCAAATTTCCTGATAGCCATAAATTGATAGTGTATGCTTTTTTATTTAACTCAGACTCATAGAAACTGATACAGAAAGTGAACACAGCACATTAACTAAGTCAGCGTCTGAATCTTTCACATATTTTCAGAACTCAGAGGAATTCTCAACATTAGATGCTCCTTAGAACCACCAGGGGAGCTTTAAAAAATCTCAATGCTTTGGTCCCACACCAGACCTATAAATCAGACTCTCTAGGGCTAGGATCCAGGCATCAGTAGCTTTACAAGGTCCCCAAGTGATTCCAGTAGGCAAAGTTGAAAGCGACAGACAAGAAAAATTTGATACAATCATGAGTAGCCAGTGGCCAAGCATGATCCTGTCAACAGAGACTTAAAAACTACTTCAAAAGTAATGTGTGGGATGAAAAGTTGGAGGAGCTTTCTCATCCATGTTCTTTAGGAAGAGGAGCAATTATTTCTTTAAAAATACCTGCTCATCTATGGACTTTATAATATAAATGACCAAGAATTAAGGAAGCCGTCAAAGATGGTTGGTGGAGGTCTGAACCTGGGTGGGAAGGGGTGTGTAGTTTCTTTTTAAGTGATTCTCCTTTTCTGAACCATGTCAACTTTACAATATCATTTTAATAAATATCTTACGGTTATTTTTTGCACTTTTTGGAGACAGTCAAAGCCATATGATACTAGATATCAATTCTGGAAGACAGATCACCACTACAACTTGTTACTTCCTTCACTCTGCAATAACATGGAAATAATAGAATTTTTAGCATAGGAATGAGCCTCTACACTAAAATTCAACCTTCCCGTTTAACAGATGAACAAAGTAAGTAACTTTGCCACCCAAGTTAGAAATGGAAATGAGCTTACATCCAGATTCATTGTCTTTAGTATGTGTTCTACAACACATACATCACTTTTTCTCGAAGTAACTTTTTTTTTATCTTTCTAAAACTGGAGCAGTCTGTTTAATTCATATTAAAGGCCTCTAAAATCATCTTTCAACCCTGGCTTAATAATTTCCCATTATGATTATTATATAGAAATCAAAAAAATGTAAAGAGACTGACAAGATTAATGCATTACAAGGTCTTAGCCTCTCTGCCTGGATGAAAAAGTATTAATTAAATCATTGGGAACCAGAGTTATTCTCACATTTTATTATGAATATAAAATGAAAAGTAATGTTAAAAAGGAAAAGAATGCATTGAGTCAATTATTGCTGGCATTCAATATTCTTGTCAGTCAGTGTTTATTTTGGGATGAAGATGATATTCAAAATTTATACTCAATATCTGCAAATGGTAGAACTTCGTATTCTGTGTGAATAGGCTTGGAATGAAGGGCATGGTTTTGGAGGGTTTCTTCATGTATTTGGCAGGTGAAGAAGTGAATCACAAAAACATGCTATTTGGCCTGATTGACAAAAGAACAAAGAGGATCCTGAGAGGGGCTAGGCAGAAGAGTAACTAAGATGAAGAGTAAGCAGGACAGAGTCATGACTGATATTCTGTAAAATAGCTTTGGGTCAAGAGTATTGGGGCTGGTATTGAGGGCCTATCACTTATTATTTCTATAATTAGGACAGGTTGCTTACCCTCTCTGCACCTCAGTTTTCTCCTCTGTAAAAAGGGGGCATCACCTTATAAGAGTTATTGTGATGTTTAAATAAGTTTATATCTAATAATCAATCTACTTTTATCTATCAATCTATTATCTATTAATAAACTTACACCTGTACTTATTAAACACTCGATATTAGCTATTATTGTAGGGCAATACATTTATAGCTAGAATGATGCAGGCTCTATTTATTAGAAAAAGTTATTTAAGAATGTGGAAAAGTGAGGATCTTTTCCAGTCAATAAATAGTTTACAGCTGGTTGCAGTGACTCACACCTGTAATCCCAGCACTTTGGGAGGCCAAGGCAGGTGGATCACCAGTTCAAGAGATTGAGACCATCCTGGATAATACAGTGAACCATCTCTATGAAAAATACAACAAATTAGCTGGGTGTGGTGGCACCTGCCTGTAGTCCCAGCTACTCAGGAAGCTGAGGCAGGAGAATCACTCCTGGGAGGCGGAGGTTGCAGTGAGCTGAGATCCCACCACTCCAGCCTGGGTAACAGAGCAAGACTCTGTCTCAGGACCAAAAAAACGTTTATAATGTAGGTAATAAGATATGATATATTGTATATTAAATTTAAAATTAAGAAATGACAAACTGCAAGGGTTATCACTTTGCTACAGCCTGATTTTCAGGTACATTTAAAATGGTACTTGCATCTCTCTGGTCTTTCTCTGTCTCTCAGGCTTTCACTTTGAAGGTGAAGAATTTATATGTGGAAATAAAATGTATGATTGTCTGCATGCAACACATCTAAGGAATCACGTAGAATCAGATGCCAGGACTGCTCAAGCATTGTAGGTAATAACAGAAAAGAAGGATGCCTATTGAACTATGCTTATCAGTCTTTTTTTTTTTTTTTTGAGATGGAGTTTCCCTCTTTTTACCCAGGCTGGAGTGCAATGGCACGATCTCAGCTCACCGCAACCTCCGCCTCCTGGGTTCAGGCAATTCTCCTGCCTCAGTCTCCTGAGTAGCTGGGATTACAGGCACGCACCACCATGCCCAGCTAATTTTTTGTATTTTTAGTAGAGACGGGGTTTCACCGTGTTTACCGGGATGGTCTCGATCTCTTGACCTTGTGATCCACCTGCCTCAGCCTCCCAAAGTGCTGGGATTACAGGCGTGAGACACCGCGCTCAGCCTGTTTCCTGATTTTTTAATAATCACCATTCTAACTGGCATGAGATGATATCTCATTGCGGTTTTTACTTGCATTTCTCTAGCTTATTTTCGATCATCCCACTTATCAGTTTTAAATCATCCCACATTATAAATCTCCACGGAAATGATGATTTGGAAACCTTTATCAGTAAGCCCCTTTGGTATTGCCTATATTTATGTGACTGAAAGAATAAGCCAAAATTATTGTTCCATCTAGAAAATAACTGATAGTCTGAGTATCAGTGGCAAAGAATTCAGCTGTGACTCCATTAGCACTGTTGTCTCAAAGCTGCTCTTTCTGTAACACGAATATGTAGCCCCACATGGGTCTTATTCTAACACCAGAAAGGCTTCCTATGCCATAATCTGGAAACTGGGAATGAAGAAGAATAAAACGTGCCAACTATAATAAAGAAAAATGCTGGATCTATGGTGAGAAAAGTACATTGCAAATTATGGGAAATGTTTGCAGAACAAAACAGATTTTCAAATTAAAATTTTATAATATAAAAATATTTTCATGAATGCAAAATTTAAAAAATTCCTTTTGCACATGAGTGTAAGTAAAGAACAATCAGATATCCTCATGGCTTAGTCTCAAATATTCTGCTGATTTCTGCTCAAATGTCAACCTAACATGTCAATCTTCCCTGATTCCCATATCTAAAATAAGTCCCGACTGTTCTCTATACCCCACCTGCTTTACTTTTCTTCATGTCTTTTAGCACTACTTGGCATATAAATGTTTTTATTTTTCTTGGAGCATTGCAACTTCTTAAAATTAAATCAGATAATTTTTAGAATCAATTAGTCATTTACAGGATTGAAGCGAGTAAGTAGATCAAGGATAACATGAGCGTGTCATACTTTGAAATGATTTTGTAGTTTGACACAATAATAAAAATTGTTATAAATCATAGGCCATGCCTTAAGCATTTTAATGTTTGTCTGTTTATTTTTTATTTTCAAATAGGTTCATTCATTCATTCAAATAATAAGTACTGTGTATTTATTACATAACTAGAAAATACACCTGGCACTGTGTTACAGCTGAAAACAAGACAATCCTGTATTGTTCTCAAGTTGCTTATAATCTAGTATCACAGACAAAGGTTAAACAAGTAATCATTAAAATAAATTAAATTCCAATTAATAATCAGAAAAAGAAATAGAGAATTTTGGTGAGTGAGTGTAGGGAGACCAAATCTTGTTTGGGAGATTAAGAAAGGCTTCTCTGAGACTCTGACATTTAGAAAGAGACTTGAAATTTAAACTGGGAAGACAAAAAGGAATCTGGAGGAGGCAGAGGGAGGAGCATGGCTGGTAGATCAAATAGCAGGCCTGAGGACTGGATAATGGTAAAAAAAAAAAATCTCAGCTTGCTTAATAACTTAAAGAAGACCGTTGATAAGGTTTGGCTCTGTGTCCCCACCCAAATATCATCTTGAATTGTAACTCTCACAATTCCCACATGTTGTGGGAGAAACCTGGTAAGAGGTGATTAAATTTGGGGGACCAGTCTTCCCTGCACTGTTCTTGTGATAGTGAATGAGTTTAATGAGTTCTGATGTTTTTTTAAAAAATACAACAGCAACAACAACAACAAAGGGAATTTGTCTACACAAGCTCTCTTTCTCTGCTGCCATGCACGTAAGATGTGACTTGCTCCACCTTGCCTTCTGTCATGGTTCTGAGGCTTCCCCAGCCATGGAATTCTCAATTCAACGTCTTTCCTTTGTAAATTTCCCAGTCCTGGATATGTCTTCATCAGCAGCATTAAAACAGACTGACACAGTAAGTTGGTACAAGTAGAGTGAAGCACTGCTGAAAAGATACCCAAAAATGTGCAAGCAACTTTAACTGGCTAACAGGCAAAGGTTGGAAAGGTTTGGAGGGCTCAGAAGAAGACAGGAAAATATGGGAAACTTTGGAACCTCCTAGAGACTTGTTGAATGGCTTTGACCAAAAGCCTGATTGCAATATGGACAAAAAGGTCTGGGCTGAGGTGGTCTCAGCTGGAGACTAGGAACTTACTGGGAACTGGAGCAAAGGTGACTCTTGTTATATTTTAGCAAAGAGAATGGCAGCATTTTGCCCCTGCTCTAGAGATTTGTGGAACTTTGAACTTGAGAGAGATGATTTAGGGAATCTGGTGGAAGAAATTTCTAAGCAGCAAAGCATTCAAGAGGTGACTTGGATACTGTTAAAGGCATTCAGTTTTATAACGGAAGCAGAGTATGAAGGTTTGGAAAATTTGGAACCTGACAATGTGTTAGAAAAGAAAAACGTATTTTCTAAGGAGAAATTCAAGCCAGTTGCAGAAATTTGCCTAAGTAACAAGGAGCCTAATGTTAACCACCAAGTACATGGGGCAAATGTCTCCAGGGCGTATCAGAGGTCTTCATGGCAGCCCCTCCCATCACAGGCACAGAAGCCCAGGGGAAAACGGTTTTAAGGGCCAGGCCCAGGATCTCTGAGCTATGTGCAGACTAGGGACTTGGTGCCCCACAGCCCAGCTGCTGCAGCCTGAAAAGGCTGAAAGGGGCCAATAGAGCTCAGGCTTTGGCTTAGAGGGAACAAGCACCACGCCTTGGTAACTCTATGTGGTGTTGAGCCTGCAGGTACACAGAAGTCAGGAATTGGGGTTTGGGAACCTCTGCCCAGATTTCAGAAGATATAGGAAAATGGCTGAATGCCCAGGCAAAAGTTTGTTGCAGGAGTGGGGTGCTGATGGAGAACCTCTGCTAGGGCAATGCAGAAGGGAAATGTGGAATTGGAGCCCTCACACAGAATCCCTACTGGGGCACCACCTAGTGAGACTGTGCTAAGAGGGTCACCATTCTCCAGACTCCAGAATGGTAGATACACTGAGAGCCTGCACTGTTCACCCGAAAAAGCCACAGACAATGCCAGCCCATGAAAGGACCTGGAAGGGAGGTTGTACCCTGCAAAGCCACAGAGGCAGAGCTGCCCAAGACCATGGGAACCCACATCTTGCATCAGCATGACCTGGATGTGAGACATGGAATCAAAGGAGATCATTTTGGAGATTTAAGATTTGACCTCCCTGCTGGAGTGTGGACTGGCATGGGGCCTGTAGCCCCTTTGTTTAGGCCAATTTCTCCCATTTAGAATGGCTGTATTCACCTGTTGTCTGTACCCCCATTATATCTAGGAAGTAACTAATCATCTGTACCCACTTTGTATCTAGGAATTAACTAACATTTGATTTCACAGACTCATAGACCAAAGGGACTTGCCTTGTCTCAAATGAGACGTTGGACTGTGGACTTTTGAGTTAATGCTGAAGTGAGTTGAGACTTTGGGGGACTGTTGCAAAGGCATGATTAGTTTTGAAATGTGAGGACACGAGATTTGGGAGTCGCAAACAGTGGAATATTATGGTTTGACTCTGTCCCCACTCAAATCTCATCTTCAATTGTGACTCCCACAATTCCCATGTGTCTTGGGAGGAACCCTGTGGGAGTCGATTGAGTTATGGGGGCAGGTCTTTCCTATGTTATTCTTGTAGTTCTGGGTTTCCACAAGATCTGATGGTTAAAAAAAAAATGAGAGTTTGTCTGCAGAAGCTTGCTTTGCCTGCTGTCAGCCATGTAGTACGTGACTTTCTCCTCCTTGCCTTCTGCCATGATTGTGAGGTTTCCCCAGCCACGTGAAACTGTGACTTTTCCATTAAACCTTTTTCCTTATAAATTGCCCAGTCTTGAGTATGTCTTTATCAGCAGAGCGAAAATGGACTAATACAGCTGCTCTGTAGGGTTGCAGAGAAAATATAGGACTTCCACTTAACTTTGAATTCCAGATACACAATGCATATCTCAAAATATAGATATTTCTCCCAAGTAATAGGTATATTTTTATTTGTTTATTCTGGCAACCACAGATTAGAGCACAATGAGTAACAGCAAATGGAATGATAGACAACAGAAGGCAATAATTCAGTCTTACAAAGTCTTGGAAAATTATGTTATTATTATTTTTTTAATGCCTAAGAAATTAGGAGGTGATTGAAGGCCTTTAAGCAAAGACTAATATAATTTATATTTTAAAATAATAATTTTGTTGTCAGAGAGGAAATAAATCTAGTTTTAAAAACTCGGAGTAAAAATGGAAGAAGAAACACGTATTAGTAAATTTTGTTTTACTTATAAAATTCAGAAAATTATGAAAAACTGTAGAGGAGACAATAAGCAACAAAACTAAAAGCTGGGAAGCAGTTGAAGAAATGAAAATTGACCAAGCAAAAGGGAGAATGATGAGTCTTAAATCAGCGGTTAAGATAGGTTAGGAATTGAACGGATTCATACCAGTCTCTCAATGTCTCAGAAATCAGGCTTTCTAGTTCCATGGAAGTATGAATAAAGGAAGAGAACCTAAACATTCCCTCCCATAAGAGCAGAGGATAGAAGTTATATGTTCTGGAGAAACGAACCCAAAATCTCTGTACAAAAGAAAATCACGTACAGTTGCAAGTATGAATGAAGGAGATAAAATCTGTACAAAAGGAAAGTAGTAAAACTGACAAAAACAGATGAGATGTTGAAAATCTCCGCCTTTTTTAAAGAATTCTGTTAGGCAGCTTCTAGTTAAGCACTGAGCATGGGAAATTGTCCTCAGGCAACATTATAAGACCCAAAGTAAGCACCTGTAAATAGTGCCTGGGGGGATCCCAACAGTCTGGTGCTGATTTCTCTACTGAACCTTCACTGGCAAAGTCCAGCCTATCCTCTCTCAGACCCACCATTCAATTGTAATCTCCATTAGCAGTAAAGAAAGAAGTATCAGATATCTGAGGAAGATCTCTTCACTTAAAAAAAAGGCAAAAACAAAGAAATTTAAAAAGCAAACTGAAGAAAACTGTAGAAAAAATAAAACAATTAAAACTAAGATTAAGAACTTGAGAGAGAAAAAGACGTACGACCATGGAATAGGAAGATACTATTAATGAAAAAGATTAACATAAAAACAAAAGGTTCTAGTGATGGTGAAAATAAAAGCCTAGAAGAAAGAAAAAGCAAAATACTAGGCTTGGAAGTGAGAGTAGGGATACATTTCAGATAGTAGACCAAAAATACAAACTGGAAATATATTCCAGATAATAGAGCAAAAATGTGAAATTAAGAGATAACGTAAGAAAATTAGATGATCAGCCCACAAGAGCCAATATCCAAATAATAGGCATTTTAGCTAGAGAGGATAGGAGAAACGGAGGAAGGAATTCCAAAGACAGAGAAACTAAGTTTACAGATTAAAAAGGTCCATTACATGCCCAGATAGTACCACATCGTGAAATTTAAAAAAAAAAAAATTAAGAACCAACAAACTTCCAGAGAGAAATAGAAAGCAATAGCAAACAATGACACATTGCTTTCTAATCCTAAAAAACAACCATTTTCAACCTAGAATACTATAGTCAGACACTGGTATTAAGTTGCTAAGGTAGAACACAAAATATTGCGACATGCATGCAAGGTACAAAAACTCACCTCCCAGACGCAGTTCCTAAAGACACTGCTGCAGGAGTCACACCACTAAAGCAGAGACATGAACCATGGAAGAGTTCATTGTCAATAGAAAGTTATGGAATTATAGAAACAGGACATTAGGACACAGGTTAACGGAATGACCAGGAGGGCTTAAAAGGGAGAAGCAAGCTAGGCTTGGAAGTCAAGCAGACTGGAACAAGTCAATAGGCTGCGGGAGAGATTTTTCAAAATGCAGAAACTGAAAGAATATCTGATGCATCAGACAACCTGTTAGATTTTGACTATTAGCAAAGAATTTGTGAAAATGCAAAAGTAAGCATACTTAAAGAAAAAAAACCCTAGGCAATTACAGAAAATCTAAGGAATACAAAATATGCAGAAAAACAATGTTCCACTCTGCATCAAGAAATAACAATAATATTGATTTGCAGAGCTTTAGAGGTAAATGCTAAAATGATTAGATAACAGAATTAAAAATGGTTAACTTGGAGCTGGAAGATAAGAATGTCAGTGTACTCTGGGTGTGTAGCAAGCCTTGAACAAAGTTTGTAGAACTATTTGACTTTTTAATCCATGTAGAATTCATGCATGCATGTAGAATTCTGATAAAAAAAATAAAAAGTTTAAAAACCAACCCATGGGTATTGAAATTATCCAGACAAGAAATCCTAATAACTTGGGCTAACGTAATGAGCGTAGAGATAGTAGAGAATGCATGGATTTGATATAGAAGACGAGGAATAGTGAGTTGTTTGTTAATGGTAGCTTTTAGGTTTCTTCAAGAGCAACAATGAAATAAAGAACATTAGAGTAACAAAACCAGAAAAAAGTATGCAAGTTTTCTTTCATAAATGCTAAGCTAGAAATAACATGGATAAATTGAGTAATGACTGTAAAACATTCTGAAACTCAAAGGAAAATCTAGGCTGGCGAAAAAACCAGGAGTCCTGAGCACTGATGTAACTCATTAATTATGACTTCAGCATTTGGAACCATGCACATGTAGAGTCAGTTACCAGAAAAAAAAATAGCAAATCAACAGTCTTTCCGTTAGCTGCTCACGAATGTGTATAGTCTCCTTCCATTCTCTCCCTCCCATGCACGTTCTTCCTAGTCTTTCTAAACCTTTGGCCTCTTCTCCAGGGTCTAGTTGTTTATGGTCCTCAAAGTCATAAAAATGGTAATTCTTGGGAACATCATGATACAATCTTACTGTCTGTACTAAAAGAGGAGATTTCGGTGTTTAAACTTCAGCTTGGAGAGTAAGTCAATAGAATTTACTCATGACCTCGATGACCTTAATGCATTATGGGTTTAATAAAGTATCTTTTTTTTTCCTACTAAGTCATTCTAGTCTCCCTTCCCACCAGTAGCAAGCATATAAAGAAAAATGCTTGTGGGATGGGATAGTGGGAACTATCTTTCTGTTAAATGACACTAAACGCTGCAAGTTAATCAAGGATGAGAATTTACATTAAGAACAAAAGAAGTTATAAAGACAAGGCCTACAACATTTGAAAAACTACAACATTTGAATTTTGGATAGAGGAGAAGCAGAAAAATTATAAAATAGTGGCCAAAGAAATAGAGAAGGACAACGGTGAGGATTTAGTGTCACTGAAGCCAAACTGAGGGAGTTTCTAAGATGGAGAAATCAACTCTTTGGAAAGTCATAGGAGGCTGTTTTTAAAGTGAACCTCTGAGAAGGTAAGTTGGATTTGGCAAAATTGTGGTGGTTGATAATTTTCTAGCACAGGTTAAATGGAATAATACAAGCAGGGGTGAGCTCATAGAGTTATTTTTGATGGAATCTATTTTCTCAATCTCTCTTTAGCCATTTTGAGGTCTTGCATAATAATTAGTGAAGATGCAGCCTATCCAGGGGTCATGGTTAGTACTGAGTTTACAATCAAATGAATTAACCCCAACATTTGAGTTGTCTCCTTTTGAAATTGAAGATAAATAGCTTAAACTGTGCCTTCTTTTTAAATATACAGACAGACACACAAGCATAGTGGCCAATAACTGGGTAAAATATTTTGTAAACAAAAAGCTGAGTTTTCCTATATTTAAACAAATAAGTTTGCTTCATTTACATCTTGCTAATGAAATGTTTGCTTTGCCGTGTGACACTAACTATGACACAGAAATTACAATTTTAGAGCAATCTATTTTGGTATAAGAAATAAAATCGAACATTACTTAAAATTGTAGTATCTTACTATTTATTAAGCCCTTATTTTATATAAGACCTTTGACCTTCAATTGCCTAATTTTATATGTATTATACTCATAGGAGTACAAAATAAAAATTTATTAATAAATAGAATTATAGGGGAATTTAGTGGTATTGTTTTTGGATACGGAAAGGCTGTTTATAACATTTTTATTTTTAAACGGACAGTGGCAAACTCATTCCTATTAGGGTCTAGAAGGATTCGGGTCACATTGCCTTCGTAATGATTTGAGATCTTTGTATTTGAATAGTCTTGGAGCAAGTTAGAAGTCTTTAGTCTCCTTCTGTGTACCTTAGAGGGATGCTTAGCAACCTTGTGGTTGTAATAGTTCTGAATCTCTTGGGTCACTTTCAGTAAATATCAGTTCAAACAGCATTGGACTTGAGAAGGTTGATTTACATCTTTGCCTTTTGAATGAGGCAAACACATGCCTTTCTGGGCTCAGGAAAATCACCTTAATTTTTTCTCTCTCTTCCCTACCATATTTCCTCCTGCAAACTCTAGGATCCTGGGGCAATGATAAGCAGCCATGAAGTGTCATTCCTGCATATCCTAAACTTTCTCAAGGACCTTGTGTACTATTCTATTTGGAGGCTCCCTGGAGATGTTTTATCCAATCCTTTCAGCTAATTCAGAAGGGTCAAGAAGCCATGCAGGGTCCTCACTTGACCACTGCCAATTCAGGCTTTACCATTTCAGCATAAACTAAACAAAAGGACCTTAGAGAGAGAGTGAGAGAGAGAGAGAGAGAGAGAGAGAGAGAGAGAGAGAGAGAGAGAGAGAGGGAGAGAGAGAGAGGCAAAATTTGGTTTGTTTCTGACCAAAAATATGAAAAGCGGGTAATACTTTTACCTACAGAGTATATGGAAAAAGACAAAGTTATAATGAGGTTAAGCCAGCTGTAGCCATTGTACAAATCTTCTACATCTTTATTTAAATCTGTGCTAAGGGGAAGGGATGGTAATAGAGCAGCAGAAGCAACATGAGATAATCTAAGGAATATCAAATCAGCCCGGATCTTCCATGACCTTGGTGTGACCTTGGATAATCACTGTGATGAGTTTTCTCCATCAATAAAATGATGGAGAAATATACATTCAAAGCCTTAGAAGTAAGCTCTGTATGTGTGTTTGGTGAGAATATGTCTCATAATAATTATGATGGCTTATCTATATAAGCCTAAAAATACAGATTTTCGAAAACCACGTTGTTACAAAACAACATTATACTCTTGATCTCAAATATTTCCTAGTTGAATGTCTGTATAGATATGCAGCAAGATAAGATGTTTTACCTTCTTGAATATAACAGTGTCAATTACTTGCTGCATGTCTAATGTTAAAGGACACTTAGTTGCTACCAGCAGACCACCATGTCATTTACCTTTCTGGCTGTAACTGAATTTTAATAGTAGGAAGTAAAGAACGATACTCTTTTTACAAGATGTTAAGGGTTTAGGATGAAACAAATAAATGTTGAAGTAAAAAAATACATTTTAAAATTGTGGTAAATATATATGTGAAGCATAGGGAATTGCTCTAGTGAAGCAGAATGGATGAATTTCTCGTTTGCAATATGCTAATGTTACATAAGACACATCCAAATAGTCCTCTAGCAGAAATGTGTACACTGTGATTTTTGTAAGTCTAAACAAAATGCACGGAATTTATTTCCTAAAATCTATTCAGATATGTATATGTTCAGCCTGCACATTAATGCAGCATTCTGATGGGCTGTAGCTATTGAAATGTGTTACATTTGCTCTATAACATTCTCTGCTAAAAAGCTGTTGTCTTGAGAGCTCTCATGCTGTGTTGCTAATAACGGCAGGATCTTAAATGAAGCTATTACCTCCGCTCTATAAATCACAATTGTTTTTAATCAAAGAACATTAAAATGAGCTAGTTGCCATTGAGGGATTATTCAGTTTAAAAGAAGCAACTTTATACAGATTTAGATGAAACATACATAGACATTTTAAGGATTCATTGCTTTTTGTAGGTAAAGATTTGGATCATAAGTCATTCTGGGGAAAAGTAACTATACTAGCAGAAATAAAAAGACATGATTCAACATTTACAGAAAAGGAGAGTCCGCAATCTGGGGCCAAATAGAAATCTTATCACTGTATTTCTACCATGAGCATGTGCTTTACAAAGCCCTGTTCTGTAGCCCAGAATCCTGGGAGCACATGTGAAGTAAGAGTTCTGGGGACAGAAGTCATATTACCACATTACTAGCTCTACCTTTGGATATCTTCAGTATTTGTGAAATTTTTCATATTTCATAAACTCTGATATGATAGTAATTGTATGTTTAATATCCATTAATTGTGGGATACATATAAGGCCAAAAATCTATCCTGAATTCAGAAACTCTTTAAAAAGTTATCTTAAATCAAAATAGCATTTAAATACACAAATATTATAAGATGTGTGAGATATATGTGTGAGAAATAGTTTATTTTATCTCTAGGCAATTCCTGGTGCATTTATAGATTTGCAGATATCAGTAATGCATAGCCCTCAGGTTCTTTAAGCCAGTAATTTCAACGCTTTCTACATGGTAGTAGATGCAATGGATGAGTTCCTATTTGCCATGTGCTATGTAAATTAGACATATCAAATATGTTTTAGGTGATTCATTCTAAAAGTGATTAATGATTACATCAATAACAAAATAGCTATTTAAAACCTTCACCAGGCCGGGCGCAGTGGCTCAAGCCTGTAATCCCAGCACTTTGGGAGGCCGAGGCGGGTGGATCATGAGGTCAACAGATGGAGACCATCCTGGTCAACATGGTGAAACCCCGTATCTACTAAAGATACAAAAAATTAGCTGGGCATGGTGGTGCGTGCCTGTAATCCCAGCTACTCAGGAGGCTGAGGCAGGAGAATTGCCTGAACCCAGGAGGCGGAGGTTGCGGTGAGCCGAGATCGCGCCATTGCACTCCAGCCTGGGTAACAACATCGAAACTCCGTCTCAAAAAAAAAAAACAAACAAAAAGAAACCTTCACCAATATTGTGTATTATGCACAATTTTTAGCTAAGTGGCTATAATCCTACCTCTTTTCTCTGGCTGAAGAAAGCACCTAATAATGCAGCAGAAGGAAACAGATGCATTCCTTAGCGTCTTTAATCTGCTCTAATTACAGAGATTAAGCCAACATTTTGTCTTTTTTTTTTTTAAATTTTGAAACACAACTTGAAGCGTTTCACAAGTGTAGGTATATTCTTTTTAAAAACCACTAATAAATGATAGGTTTGCTTTTGATGGTATGGATATCTACACATTCAGCTGCATGGAAGCCGGGCCAAGTTGCACCCCAAATTTCCTTCAATACCCGTGAATCTGATGAAATTCTGTTAAGCAAAGTTCAGGTGACTCTTCCTGACTACATAGATAAAGGGTTTAGGATGAAACAAACAAATGTTTAAGTAAAAAATACATTTTAAAATTGTGGTAAATATATATGTGAAGCATAGGAAATTGTTCTAGTTGAGCAGAATGAATAAAATTCTAATATTCAGCTAAGAGACAAAAGATTCAGTTACGTCTGATTGACCTAAGTTAAGCACATTGGCATGCACAGCAAAGATGTGCTCATTGATCAGCTATTGCTCAGAGGGCATTTGGGAAAAGACATATGCTCGTGGAGCAGCAGTTCAATCCTCAGCACGCTGCCCTAATTACATGCTTCAGTGTGTGCGCTTAGCGACAAGAGAAGGAAAAGCGGAACTGCCTCAGAGAACACAAGGGGACCGGCTCAACAATCCCCACTGTCCTAGGTGCTAAAGTTTTAATCATTTTCAGAAAAAAATGGAATCTTTCAAAAACATGTTCTCATCAATGGAGTCCTTCTGTCATATCTTAAGATAGTCTTTACTTGTTAAAAATCCATTTCTTTTTATTTTCATAATGTATTTCAGCAGGTTATTTGCCTACTTAATTTTGGGTCTCAGGATTCTAGGTTGACAGGTGACTGGATAATATCGTCTTCTGCGCGGGATGAATAATGATGGGGCCATCAAAGGAAAGGGGTGAGGATTAAACTGTGAGATAAGTAGAGTCTGTCACTGGTAGCAGAGTCCCTCCCATTAATTCCCAGTGTTTGATTGCTTACCATGTTATGGAAATCTTATTACTCATAGATATTTGGTTTTTCTAAGCCTTGAGGTCATCTGTCTTTGGTTTCATGAATAATCTTAGTAAAACAAGTGAAGTTCATCCTCTTTTTTGGTATTGAGTTGAATTTTCTCTTAAGCTTACAGCCTAGTTTCAGATCTCATCTCTTGCTTACCTCCTTCTGAAGTCTTATACCTAATTTTTATCCATAATTGTGCAGTGTTGCTTTTTATAAGGAGAGTGGCAGAATCTACAAAACCCAAATCAGACCCCATTCATATAGTTCAGCTTAGTGTGGCAGCTCTCCCCACAGTGCTGCCCCTGCACAGCGCCAAAGCCTTAAGACAAAAAGGTGCAATGGTCAAGACCGAATTCGAAGTATGTGGCAAAGAGGAACAAAAAACCTTTCCAGTGTCTGAAAGCAAGTCTTCCTTCCCCTATATATTGACATTTCAGGAGACTTAATTTACAGGGGAGTCTTCTGAGTTTCTCTTATTCTCTGTAGCATGTTCAGACTTCTTATATTTGGACAAAATTGGCAAACAACAAAAGTAGCATTGATGACAAGAATAATCAGACTGGGCTGTGTGCAAGGGAGAGAATACAGTTGTGGCTTCTGTTTCTGGTTGGGCCAGTAAAGCCCCTTTCTCAGCCCTCTTTTCCATTCATCACTAGAGACAGAAACTAAAAATGATGGCTTCAGATTGCTCAAAGCCTAAAACAAAACAAAACAGAACAACAACAAAATAAGGCAGGTTAGACCTCGTTGACCACTGAATGAAGGCCTGAATCTTTGCTACATGGTGACAGCCACTACAAAATTGAAGTAAATTTACTGAAAATGTTGTCTGAAGTCAGATACAAATAAGAATGTAAAGAAGAATTCAGGTTTGGAAAGCAGCTTTCCAGTTTACAAAAATATAAAAATACAGATTTCTATTAAGATACTGAAAAAATAGTCAATGTTTTGAGCTAAATGAAAAAATAATATTTTAAATAACTAAAATATTATCTTTTAATTCCTTACATTTCATAATCAAACAATACCAGAGCAACAAGACCTTCAAATTCAACTTATTTCGGGCCATGATTTTCAGTTTCTCACTCACCGCAACAATCCTCCTTACCTTCTTACCAGGGAGACTGTTTCACTTCAGTTGCCTTGCTGTGAAAATCTTCATTGTTTTCAGCTGAAATCAGCCATAGTGCCAAACGCTGCCTTGCTTCCCATTTTTTGTGTGACTTGCAAACCAAGAACAGATTTTACATTTTTAATGGTTTTAAAAATTAACGTAAGTATAGTACATTGTAATACAGTACAATTATATGAAACTCATTTTTTAGTTTCTATAAATAAAGCTTTATTGGGGCACAGCCATGGTTATTATTTATGTACTGGTGATGGCTGTTTTCGTGCTATGATGGCAGAGATGAGTACTTTCAAGAGACAGAAAGGCCCACAAGCCTAAAATATTTACTGTCTGGTCCTTTACAGAAGCTTACTGATTACTCAAGAACCACACAATATAAATTTCTTTCTTTTTTTCCTTAAGAGAATGGCAAATATTTTTTTTTTAATTTTTATTGCATTTTAGGTTTTGGGGTACATGTGCAGAACATGCAAGATAGTTGCATAGGTACACACGTGGCAGTGTGTTTTGCTGCCTTCTGCCCCCTCATCCATATTTGGCATTTCTCCCCATGCCATCCCTCCCCCGCTCCCCCCCCCACTGTCCCTCCCCTATTTCCCCCAATAGACCTCAGTGTGTGGTGCTCCCTTCCCTATGTCCATGTGTTCCCATTGTTCATCACCCGGAGAATGGCAAATATTTTATAATCTTCTCTCTGTCTCTTTTTCTCTTTATTTTTAAGTTGCTGATTATCTTTATTTTGTCTTATTTTTTCTTAATTAGAATAGTTATAGATTTACAAGCAGTTGTCAGAAATAATCAGATTGCATCTACATTTTGCCTGGTTTCCATAAATCATAACATTTTGCAAAATAATCATGATATTGACGGGGATCTTATCAATCTTACTCAGATTTCCTGTTTTAGTTGTACTCATTTGTACATATACACGTTTGTGTGCATGTGTATAAGTTCTTTTTTTTTTTGAGACAGAGTTTTGCTCTTATTGCTTACACTAGAGTGCAATGGCACAACCTCGGCTCACTGCAACCTCCGCCTCCTGGGTTCAAGAGATTCTCCTGCCTCAGCCTCCCAAGTAGCTGGGGTTACAGACATAAGCCACCATGCCTGGCTAATTTTTGTATTTTTAGTAGAGACAGAGTTTCACCATGTGGTCTAGGCTGGTCTGGAACTCTTGACCTCACAGGATCTGCCTGCCTTAGCCTCAGAAAGTGCTGGGATTACAGGCAGGAGCCACCGTGCTTGGCCGTGTGTAAGGCTCTACAGATTTTATCAGTTGTGTACATTCGTGTATCTTCTATCACACTACTCATATTAAACAGACTTATCTCTCTTATGCTTAAATCCTTTCATACTTTTATCATTCTCATGAGACATAATTTGAACTCTTCTGTCCACCTTTGTTAACTTCTGATATCCTTGAGTTTATTGATACATCATTTGAAGTGCCGCTTTCGATTCCCAGTTACGTTGTGCACAGGGAGTTGCAATCTTCAGAGAAACTTAGAAGTTACTGAAGAACTTTAAAAATAAGAAACATGATTCTGGCAACCTCAGAAAGTAGTATGGTCTTATTAAGTGACAAAAAATTATGATGTGTTAAAGCAAAATGAAAAGTAATGCAATAGCCAAATTAAAATCAGCCTCTAATGCAGTAAAAGACAGAATGCAAGCAATCTGAATCAGTAATAAAGTATAAAAGAAGTATTAAACTCTCTGAAATCCAGAAGGAAGAATACTGACAATGAGAGAGAGAGAGAGAGAGAGAGAGAGAGAGAGAGAGAGAGAGAGAGAAACAGAGAAACAGAGACCCAGAGAACGAGACAAGAAACAGATACTGTGAGAGAAAGTGCTGGGGTGGAGGAGGAAGAGGGAGAGAAAGAGGAAGGAACGGGGAAAGATGTGGGGGAGGAAGAGAGAAAGGAAAGAAGGAAGGTAACTGTACCGTAACCATGATACAGTGATAAAAATCAGGACATTTGTACTTATTATTGACTAAACTCCACACTATTCAGATTTCAAGTTGTCCAATTAAATTTTTCTTTTGTTTAGATTTGGATTCTGGTTCCTGCATTGCATTTAGTTATTTGCTTAGTCTCTTCCAGTTAGTAATCATTGTAACAGTCTTTTTTATTTTAATCTATTTTTATTTTTTGGCAACTTTTTTAGCACTTTTGAAGAGCATTGGTTAGGTATCCTTTCTAACTCCAACAGATAACTTTGTGAGGTCAATCAGAATGAATACAGAAAACTAGGTGTCTTCTTTTGAAAAATATGAAAGTGAGACCCATCTAGTGGACAAAATATTGCATCACACAATAACCAAATGCCTTTCTTTGTGTAGGCATATAGAAATACTATGTAGTGCACGTAGAATTTAAAATGTCAACAAAATATTGTCATCTTTGAATTTTCTCCTGTAGCAAATATTGTAATAACCAATGCTAAAATCCAATATTAGCAATATTATAAAACCAAGAACACAGCCAAAAAATTCCAATGCTTATCTTGAAAATATTAACCTGAATTTAAAACAACTTAAATCTCGAATTTACTTACTATGTGTATTTCTAGTGTCTTCCATGTAATACTTAATCATAGTTTTGGAAATTAAACTGAGTAGGGCCCTGGATATTTACATATTATTTGACAACTCCGTATCACTCTGTGGCAGATATAATCTCCTTGCTGGTTGGCCAGGGTCAAACAATAAAAGAAAACTACCAGGATAAGGCAATCTGTTTTTATTCCAGGTAATTAACCTTCTGAATAAAGTGATACCTACTCATAAATGTGTTTATTAAGTGATTTGAATTATTTTGCTGAAGGTAGGAAATAGAGCAAGTTAATATTTTTACTAAGTGTGGAAGCTATATGAGAACCAGTGAATGTTTCTGTCTTTTGAGCGGAACAGTCTTTGGTGAACAAGTGGTGAATCAGGGAAAGGGAACATTTAATTCCATGAACATTGGACTCAATTTAACATTCAGAAACTTTTCAATAGTCACAGTACCTGTACTATGGATTAAGCACAGACAAAGAAGGCAAATGAAAGTGAAAACCGTTCAACTCAAATTTGATGATTAAAAAAAAAACTTTGTAATTAGATAAAACTTCCCCTTCACCTAAACTCTGAAGTGCAAAGTGTACCTTCTATTTCCATTTACATCCATATTTACCAAAAGCAGTTTCTGCCATAAAATACAGTATTTTTCCTTTCAGTGAAATCTTCAAAGTGTAAACTATTAGATATCTCAAGGCTTTTCTAGAATGCACAGCTGAAAAAACAAGATATTTAAACCCTCAAACTGTTTGGGTCTATTTCAAGGTTTTGCTCTTGGCCTTATTATACAAAAAAAAAAAAAAAAAAAAAGTTGCCCTTGGCCTCTAAATTTGGGAATGACAATTTAAAATGTTCCTTGGTATAAATCATATGCAGTCTTTATTCATTTAAAAATCATTTAATATTAGCAACTTTAATAAAGAACTAGAAATATAAATATATACATTGCTGAATATTCATAATATTCAGCTTCTTTTCCTATGAAAATAAAATTTTGTCCTAAGCCTGGACCCTGCTTACAATTACATTTTTAGGTACATAATTTTGTCAGAAAGTTGATAATTTTCAGTTTTATATTTCCCCATGTAATTAAAAAATTAATATTTTGATATATTTTGGATGTATCATTTTACCAAGATTGTATAAAAAAGGTTTATGCATAAGCTTTCACATGGTAATAATTTAAAAAATGATATTATCTTCCATAACTATGTAAATCAAACCTGGCAGCTGATGCTTGGCAGTTGAAGAAGTCCCACAAAATTATTCTTGCAAATTATGATGAGTAACTGAACCCAAAGTGACCCCTGGCACAACTGGATAACAAATTGGTCAAAGAAAGAATGACTAGCAATTATATTTTCTGATTGCCTGCAAGCAGACAGCAAAATTTGGTATAGTCTCATGTGTGTCTGTTTTCTTAGCCAGCTTCTTGTTTGGGTCCCTGAAAACATCATAGACAAAAGAAACACATCTGTTTTTTCTTGATAATCAGCACATACAGTTGTCTTAAAATATCTCCCGACCCCTCCCATTTTAGCATAGGATGATAAGTTCCGTAATGTATATGAGATTAACAAGCAGAAATCAACTGTTTTGAACATACCACTACTGGAATTATATATTAATGGTAAACAACTGCTAAGCGAACCCTTCCCGATAACACATTTTGATGGATTAAAGAGGAAATGGGTGAACCAAAATGAGAAGAGAGAAAAAGCTGATGAGAAACTTGGAAGATGGGATGTCTAAAGACTAAGTTCTTCTACTTTGCAAATTATCTTAATAACAGTCACAGCAGTCACACAGTGGTTTTGGACCCGGTCTTCTCCTCCTGTGTCGATTGTGGTGTGGTGTTTTGTTGATTGCGATGGTTTTCTATTTATCTTTCCCACCTGGACTTATTCTTTCCCTTTCTCCCTGCTCCTGCAGGTAGACTGCTATGTTCGCTACTTCCAAAGAGAAGCGTCAAAACAAAACAGTGACCCCAATAGCCACAAAACAATCGAAACAATAGCCAAAAAAAGGAAAAAGGATAGCTTGAATTTCACTGTGGCTTTGCTTTTTGGATACTTGAGGCCTTGAGGGAATGAAGAAGATTTGAAATACAGATTAAAAATACACGCAAGGAAAATAATCTCCTTTCCTAGGAATCCTCCCTACTAGGGGGGATGTAGATGAAGAAGACAGAGGAATTATGGGAGTATTAAGGAGCTAGCCTGGGTGGGCATATAAGGCCAGCACACGGACAATACGACAGGCCTGTGGGACTGTGCAGACGTCTATGGAGAATGAAAGTAGACGACCAGGAATTAAATAAGATGGTCCTCCCCATTTATGCAGCTGCTCCCAATATTGCCTCCCTTCTGATGAAGGAGAGTAGGAGAGGACTCTTCCTTTATTATGGATTTAGCCAATGCCTCCTTCAACATCTCCACTGCCCCAGGGAGTCAAGGCCAACTTGCATTCATGGGAGAAGGAGAACAATGGACTTTTACTCTCTCACCCCCTGGATACCACCCAGGAGGGGGTACGGGTTTTCCATTTCATTGATGATATCATGCTAACTTCAGGGTCCAGCTTACAAACTGCAAGCCCCACTAAGCTGCCTCAACAGAGGATCGGTGGTCCGAGGTCCATGCTTGTGAGTCAAATACTTGGGTGCCATCTGGTCAGGTAACATCAACCAAAGTCTTTGAGTCTGCCATTATGAGTAAGGTTCAGGCCTACCCATGTCCTACTACACCAAAGCAGCATTGTGAATTAGATATAGGCCAGGCCCCTGAGAGGTTTGGGTGGGGCCTGTGGCAATGGCAAGTGCATAAATGAGCGAATTCAGGATTCTGGTCCCTACTATGGAAGGGGGCTGAAGGTGGATTATGGTGCCATGGAGCGAGAACTCTGAGCTGTATATTGTGTTTTGCAGCAGGTAAAGGACACTGCAGAAGGGGTCCTGGTGCTGGTGCATACCCAGTACTCCACGGCAGGTTGGCTCAAGAATGTTTTCCCAGAGACTGAGGCCTGGGAATGCTCAGACACAGACTATGGCCAGATGGTACGCATGCCTGCAGCAGAGGAGCATATGGACTGGCAGCCCTTGAATGCAAAGCTCCATTGGGTGGTTGACCCTGCCACCTATGTGACAACCGAAGGACACTCTTTGATGGAGGCCGCTAGACCTCTGCGGATTCCTTCCTTCATGTTGGAGGGACAGGATCCAATTCCTGACTCCCTTTACCCTAGCGTGGGACACAAGGTAACCTACTATTGCCCTTGCCACACGAGCAACCCACCACGCAGCCCATCATTTTATGGTTCTAGAAGTGGCAAACCAGCCATAGTTTGTTTTTTTTCTGTTCCACAGGGAAAAGGCCCAGAACAGAATATCCAGGTCACAGTTGTTTTCCACCCTACTTCCCCTCGTGTTCTAGGGTGGTGGGTCCTGGTCCTCTCTTGTGCAAGGGGATGATCAATAACTTGTTGTACAACAATCATCCTCTTATTGTGGAACACTGTGATGCCCCAGGTGTCTTACACTGGCCCCCGCAGGGCAAAGGGGAGATAATCCCTTTGGTATCACAAACAGGGTACAAGGCCTCTGCCAGGGGTGGTACTCTCAGAATGACACAACTTCCTGTGTCTTGACTGGTCCTAAGTGTCCTTTCTTATACCCACTAAACATCTCACCTTCCACGCATAGAAGGTATACAGTAAATCTCTTTACCAACTAGACACAGATGGTGGCCTTTCTCCAGAACAAAGTATACTGTTGGCCTGCAGAAAGCTCACCCTCTCCTCCACCACAGGCCTGCCATGGTGCATCCAGGATCAACTTCTAAGCGTATGGAAGAGCTTTGTGATTGTTACTGTATTTGTTGTAGTTTGTATTGTTTCTGGCATCTGCTGCAATGCTCCTTTGCATACCTGGCCCCAGGGAAGTCATGAACCACTGGGATGCTAAGAATGTGAGGACCATTCAAGGCTATGCTGGAATGGAGTGTAGGGTAAAAGAATCTGAGAGCAAAAAGTGAAGCGTACCCTTAGGAAGGCCCCGTATGGTAGACACACACCCCAAAATGTGGAGTGGTCAACTGGAGATTCATTCCTTTTCTATGAGGAACATCTAAGCCCCTGTCTCGTCCAGTGGAACACAGGCCACATAGAGGATTGAAGCCCTCAGTTTTGAATGGGATGAAGGTTGCCAGGTGAGATGGTCAAAGGAAGGGTGTTAAGTAAAAATGCTCTATAAGCTGCTTGTTGTTGCCATTTTCCTGCCCAGCCCGCTGCTGTGGCCACCGGGCCCTGTGGTTATCTTGCCCAGCCCGCCTCCGCTGGATTGTATGTAAGGCAAGTATCTTGTCTGGCTTGCTGTCATGGGACCATTTCTCCTGTTCAGCCTGCTGCCAGTGGACTCTGTATCCTGTATGTAAACCCCTAAGAAAACCCGGTAACTCGTTTGCTGACTCTGAGTCTCTTCTTCCACCTCTCAGACCTGGTACCTTCCCTATTGAGGTTAACGGGGATTCAGAACAACACCTGCCCCTAAGTACTTGGAATTACTTGAGTCTCCTACAATTTAAACCCAGTTGCAGAAAAAGAAGCAGGAAGCCCAAATTAATTTAGGGCAATTTTCTGCTACAATGGCAAAATGAGAGCTGAAAGTGAAATTAATCCACGTCCCAGAACAGGAAAGGATGATTTTCCCACAAGTTCTTGCACTCTTCTTGAGCTTCCTACCTGCTATGAACACACACATGCAGCAAACACTCTGCAGCAAGAAAAGGCTTCACATCATTTGTCAATGTGATAACATTTAAGCAAAGTTTGAAAGATGAATAAGAATATGCCAGTTCAATAATAGGTGAAGTGCATTTAGGGAAATGAAGAGTATATGCAAAGATGCAGAAGCATGAAAAAGAACTCTGTGTTTGGGGTGGATCAAGAGATAATTTACAGACAACTGGCACCTAAGAATTAGTGGACAGAGAGCCATGACAGTGGGAGGAGCAGATCTAGCTAGAACATAAGTATTTGCTAAGAAATTTCGGTTTTGTTCTATGGTTGAAAAAGACCTATCAAAATATTTTAATTTAAATGTAAGGGTGACATGAGCAAATTCAAACTTTATCAACATAATTTAGGCAGAGCATATAGGATTTTTGACATGTGGTGACAGTAGAAGCAGATGGACCCTTTAGGGAGCTAATGAGAAATTATTAGGGCCTAAACCATGGGGGAGGAGACAGGAGAGTAATTGAGGTTTACTTGACATGCAGAATTGATGGGATTTGGCCAGTTAGACTTTAGCTGTGAGGGAGAGGTGGATGATAGTTTCCAGTTTCTGAGTGGAATGCTAGTATCATTCATCAAGCAAGATAAGGACTATGGGGAGGAGATATGTAGAGATGACCAGCTGACTATTAGAAAGAGGTACTTGAATCTCTGGAGAGATTTCTGGACTAAAAGTAGATTAGGGAAATTCCATAACCTCAAACTCATAATGATGGTTTGGGAAATTTATATAGACTTCAATATGTTCAGTCTTTCCCATGAATTGTCTCCTCTGTCATCTTCCGTCTTCAACCTTGGATCAAGCAGCAAAATCTGATACTGTCAATGCTGCTCAGATTTGACATCATTTGTGACTCTCACTTTATATTTGGTCCCAGGCTGTCTTTTATCTCACTAGCCTTCTACTGATTTAATTTTGGAATCTTGAACTTAATTCCCTTGACTCTTGCCTCTGAATGATTTGGAATGACCTCCTGTCCTTCTTTGTAGTGGAAAATAGGTCATGAACTATGCCAGCAACACAGGAAAATAACAGAGTAGGAGGCAGTGTATTTCCATACAATGTAAACAATAGATTAACCTGGCATTCATGATCAGCTGAGCAGGTGGTAGCAACCCAGGAGCTACGTGAGAGTCACCTATTAACTCTCAGATATGTCCATTGCTCCAGTTCTTAACATAATATATAATACGTATACAACGATTTCTTCATTCCAGTCTCATAGTTTACATTTTACTTGTATTAATTTAATCCTTGCCTCAACCCTATGAAATAATTACCGTTATTATTCCTATTCTACTGATAAAAAAGTGAAACAGAAAAATTAAATTGATCAATATCACACAGAGACGTGGGTTCAAACTCAAACAATCTATCTCCAGGGATTTCTCTCTTACTCAATTTGTAAACTCATTTGCATTAGTTTCCTATTGATGCCGCATCTTATTACCACCAACGTAAGGGATTAAAAACAACACAAATTTATTATCTCACAGTTCTGGAGATCAGAAGTCTGAAAAGGTCTTATGGGCTAAAAGCAAGGGCTGCATTCCTTCTAGACTCTAGAGACTAATCTCTTCCTTGCTTTTTATTCCATTTCTAGAGGCAATCTGCATTCCTTGTCTTGTAGCCTTTTCATCTTTAAAGTCAGTAATGCAGCATCTTGGTGACATTGCTTTCATCTTCACATCTCCTTCTCTGACTGTGATTCTCCAATTCCTCTTATAAGGACACGTGTGCTTAAACTGGGCCCATCCAGATAATTAAGGTTAATCTTCATAGGTCAAGATCCTTAACCTAATCATGTTTGCAAAATCCCTTTTGCTACCTAATTCACAGGTTTCAGGGATTCACATATGGACATCTTTGGAGAGCATTATTCTATTCTACTATGTTATTCTTGATATTTTCATAGATACGGAGATATATTCTCCCCAGGAAAACTCAATAATAACCTTCTACTGTTTCTGCAATTATTTCCTCTAAAAAAACACTCATAAAATCATAAAGATACACATAAAGACCTTACCCACTTATACAGCATGCTTCTTCAGCATGCAAAAGAAGTTTGCATTAAACACTTGAAACAACATTAATAATGAAACCCCATAGCCCATAATGATCAAAACCTATACTCTTTCCTAGGTACTCAGGGAGTACCAGAAAATTCAGTCAGCAACCGGAGTGGAGGACCAACGACTGTTACTCTGCATGTATTTTTCACACCAGATCTCTGGAAAATGTTTTGATTGTTTATTTATTTTACCCTATTCTGCTTTCCAAAGAATTTAAAATGATGAATCACTACTGAAGCTAGGTCAGAATTAAAATTTTCCGTTCTTTTGGTGCCAATATGTTCTCACTAAACATGTAGGAGTATACCAAATAAGTGACGGCTTGGAGTTGTCTATGATTTAATCAAAAATCCTTTTAGTTGAGTCAAAGTTAAAAAGATACGAATCACCCCATAATCCTTTCACATGGCGTAAACTTCTAATATCTAGCTGAGGAATTGTTGGTAACAGACCAAGGTTATGGATTCCATGGCCTTTTGTTTTATGATAGATAGTACTTAGCTGCAATTTCCTTTAAGTTCCTCAGTCTTATTGCATTCCCAGATGAAACACAGCATAGAACTACACATTTAAATCAAGTAGGAAAAATGGAAATGTTTTAGTAATCATTGTTTTAAAGATTGCCTTTACTTGGGGATATTTACAGAAGATCTTGATCTTTTAGTCTTTTTTCATTTAAATACCGTAAAGTGAATCTACACTGAACCACCATTTTGGTTGGATAAAGCCTTGGATTATGACTCTGAATGGGTTCAGACCTAAGCTTTCTGTTTATCAACCTATAGAATTTTTATTTTTATAGGTACATATTACCTTCAGCCCCCAAAACCAAGTGAAAACAGTCTCTTTTTTCTCTTAGTACTGTTAAAAAAATATAGGGAGTTTTTGGACATAAACGTATCTCATTCATGTCCATTAATCTGGCAAATTGGTACAATTCCATGTTATTTTTAACTCCCCTTCCTGGAATCTACTTATCTATTTTGAAACATTTAGATGATTTTTCTTTCTTTATGTATTGGCAATTCTTGTACATATTCACTTGCTAAGAACTTGGGGAAACAAAATGTCAAATTTGAATCTTGTATTGCTAAGGTACAGCCAGTTTTCTGCATTCATGGAGAAGACAGGTAGTGCTTGTTAACTAAAAGAAGGCTAAATTATTTGACTTTCATTTTATATAAAACAGTTGGGAAATAGGCAAAAAGTGTTATCTTTTTTTTTCTCCAAACTGCTTCAATTTAAATGTGTGTCTTAAATCCACGTTTAAAAAACTTATTTTAAGTTACTTTGGAGAACAAGAATGTACTGGGTCAACCATACAAGACTGTATTGACTATATGAAGAGTGGATTTAGAGAATAAGGCAAGCTGTTGGATATTAAGATTAGTGGAGATGACTCAGTTTTGCTCTCCTTGGTGGTAACAAAATCTAGGACTAGGAATACAGCATACTTGTTTTAGCTGATGGGGTGGACTGAGGGTTCTTGGCCTTTCATAAACTTTCTCACTCAACTTACCCAAATTCAGATGTGTGAGCAGGAAAGATTGTGAGCATTGCAAATTAGTGCACGTACGACCAGACTCTCATTAAATACTTGTTGACTGAGTTGCTAACTGGCATTCAAAATAGGGTCGAGAAAAGACTTGGGGAAACCAGTTTAGGAAGAAACACAGGGAGCTGTCGGAAAGTAAGTTCCTTTGAGCAGAACAAGGCTTCAGACTGATTCTAGATTTGTGGTCTAAACAGGAGGAAGAACAAAAAAGAGTTGTGAGTTTTTTTTTTTTTTTTTTTTTTTTTAATGAATTTCTCTTTGTAAAACTGGGCCACAACTGACACTAGAATAAAAGAACTAGGCTCAAGCCGCAAGATCATTGGATTTTTACAAATCTGAAATTATTTGAGTTGTAACCTGGAGCAAACTGGTTCACTAGCATTGTTTCTAGTTCTTACTTTTTATGATTCCACATTCTGGTATATTTCTCTGGAAGAATACCCACGAGCCCCTCAGGTTGGTTGTCTCATTGAGAATAAGAACTGGCAGTGAAAATCTCTGAGCATCAAATTCTTCATCAAAATGAACAGATTGAAATTGATGTGATCTAAAATTTTTTCACAAATCGTTTGATGGAAAAATGAATAAATATCAATGAATCCTGAAATTCTGCTTATTCAATTGATCAGGTTATTCAGCCCCTCATTGTTCAAATATTCATTAAGTGCCTACTGTATGCTAGATATTTTGGCAGCAGTGAAAATGTATTTATGGGTCATAAACAAAAGGCTCCTTTCATTTATTATAAAAATAAAAGTCTTTATTATGTTAATATGTTTTGGTAGGGCCTCTGAGAAGAATTTTGATTCTTCCTTCTGCTTCAGACAGCCAGACACCATCCTCATCCTGAAGAGCTACTTTAATGCTTTGGGACCAGTTAACCAAGAACAATAAAAAGGGAAATAACTTAGAAGTATGGATCTGTTAAAACCATGTATATGCTTTTCCCTAAAGGAATTCTGGACTAGAATAACCTGAGATCCTTCATTCTTCTTACCTGTAAGTCTCCAGTATGTTGCTTCGGAGTTTTGCTAGTTTACTTACAGAAAAGATATATATTTCTTCACATGACTTGTAAATGTCTTTTTATAGTACTAGCCAAGTTAGCTGGTGAAAAAAGGTTCAAATAACTTGTAATTAGAGTTTGCTGCATTGAACAGTGAAACAAAGATACCCACGTATGACCAAACTGGCAATTACTACTGGAATAGCATAAAATGTTAAAATTAAAGCGTACAAATAAATGTGGATAATTTGTAAATGTAAGTGTGGTGACAACAAATGCATACATTGTCTGTTTTCTTTACCATTTTTCTGCTCAAGATTTGTAAGCACAGCTTTACTAATCATTTGAGCTTGGGCATGGGGGAGCATAGCGTAGCTACAGGTTTTTGGATTTGTCTTGCCTCACGACGAGTTGCCTTTGCTCTGCTATCCTCATTTAGCATGAACCAGGAGGGAATTTCAAAGTTCTGCTCATCACTTTTTTGGCTCATCACCTTTATACGGAACAGCAAAATTCCTGAGCCAAGAAACTCAGTTATAGAAGAGGTCAACTTCAGGAGGGTGTGTTATTCAGTGTTTAAGTATTTATAGTCCACAAGTGAAATGGCCTACACCATGAGGTAAAGAACATGTGTGGGTATGTGCTGATGCTTTTTCCATAGTGTGATGATCTTGTCATACTCTCCCCTAGTCTATAGAAGGATGCCTATAAAGGAGGGGGAGGGGGGGAGAGAGAGAGAGAGAGAGAGAGAGAGAGAGAGAGAGAGAGAGAGAGAGAGAGAGAGTGAGAGTCACGTGAAGAAAAGAAATCTGGAGATTATGTGTCTAAAAGCATCATACACAGAATATATTATCAATACTTACATTTTTATTTCAACCAATTAAATAGACATATCTTAAGTAACTTACATCCTGAAAGTAAAGATGAGAACAATTTTTGTGAACTGACATAGAATACAGAAAAGAATGAGTGGCTTTTCTTGAGAGCTATATAAGAGTTTTCTTTACATTAGTCCATGATCTTAGGCCTTAGCAATATGGTTTATCAAAAATGTAAAAATTGGTACATCTATATCTATCTATCTATCTATCTATTTATCTATCTATCTGTCTATCTATCTATCTAGAGAGAGAGAGAGAGAGAGATTGGGTCTTACTCTGTCACACAGGCTGGAGTGCAGTGGTATGATCACAGCTCACTGCAGCCTCCATTGCCTGGATCAAGTGATCCTTCGACCTCAGCCTCCTGAATAGCTGAAACCACAGGTGCGCACCACCATGCCTGACTAATATTTTTTATTAGTTGTAGAGACACAGTCTCACTATGTTTCCCAGGCTGGAAATATTTTTTATAAAAGTGTCAAACTATAAAAATGTTGGGAGAGTTGAAGAGTAAAAGTAAATGCTGTGTAATGATATAGTCATAGTTATAACTATAACTTGTAGAGCTTATTCAATATTTTAGATATTATAAAACGTTTTTGGCTGGGCTTGGTGGCTCACACCTGTAATCCCAGCACTTTGGGAGGCCGAGGCAAGTGGATCATGAGGTCAGGAGAGAGAGACCATCCTGACTAACACGGTGAAACCCCATCTCTACAAAAATGCAAAAAATTAGCCAGGTGTGGTGGTGGGTCCCCATAGTCCCAGCTACTCAGGAGGCTGAGGCAGGAGAATTGCTTGAACCAGAGAAGAGGAGGTTGCAGTGAGCCAAGATTACACCACTGCACTCCAGCCTGGATTACAGAGCAAGATCTGTCTTAAAAAAAAAAAAAAGTTTTATTCAAGCATTGATCCGTTATTAACCCCCTTGATTCAAATGATTATATAATCATTGACTCAACAGACATCATACAAGGATTCTTCTGGATAAGGCATATATGGTATGGTGAATACTGGGACTTCAGAAGGAGCCAAGCAAAACACCTTTAAAGAACTTGTAGTTCTGGAATTAAATGGCATACCTCTTTCATAACAAGTGCATGAAGCAGATACTTATCAGTCCTCATATTTGTAAATATGGAACCTAAGGCTTCCAGAGAGTGAGTAATTCACCAAAGACAGTTGACTGGTTGGCTGAACCTATGAAGTTTGAAGTCAGCTTGTTATGTCGAAGAGTTGTTCTTATGGTCTATGCCCCCTTAAATCTTAGTACACAAAGAAGCAGCGTGATTCCCATTCTAGAATAAAAAACGAAGGGCTTTATTACTGGTTAGCCTGAAGAAAAGTGACCATCTGAAGTGTCTTGGATAAGTATTGACAGTCAAAACATAATAACAATTTCATTCTTGGCTATCAAAGTCCAGGTTAGAAAATGCAAAAGTTTTACAACCAGTGGAAAGCAAGATCTGATTCACTGATAACCCCAAAAAAGAGCTCTCCAAATGAATTTATTTTCCAATAAAATTTAAAGCAAATTAAAAATTAGTCTGTCATTGTAAAAATTGCTGAATAAAATAGAAAAAAATATAAGCAATCTTTCAGTTGTTCAGTCTAAATGATTAGTCTCTAAAATTAGAAACATATGGAGGCCTAATTTAAAAATATTTACTTGGATTTTTTGACATTGATATAAGTTTCTGGTGATAGTTTTGAAGTTAGAGGAAATATATTTGTAAAATTCCGTTTATATTTAAAACATTACCATATAAAACATGAAATTATGAAAATGTGGACAAAAAGGAAAAACTTAGCCGTATTTCTTGGAAAGAGGAATGACTTGGAAAAGAACATACACAAACACTGCATTTTTAGTAAAATTGAGTCCATGTGCTACATTATTTTCCAAAAGATAGAAACTAAACCATCTTTTCTGGATAGAAATTAAATGCAGAAGAGGAAAATATTCTCTATTATACCCCATTTCTCTTTATGGTTTATATAAAACCAATTTCGAAGTCTTTTTATTTTATTATAATTGCCTGACATTAAGTAGAAGCATACTTGTGCTTCAAGTGTTGCTGATTGCTTTAAAAATAACCCTTCTATAGGACATATTAATGTAATTGATTTTTTGGAAACCATATTTTTACGGCCTGATATTAGACTTGTAATGAAAGTGTGTTTTCTCTTAAATAGAATCACGAAATGTAAGTGTTGAACCTAGCCTAGTTGAAGGCTATGCTACACTGCGTTAACAAATAACCCCCATATCTGAAAAACAACAACAATTTTCCCTCACGCTATCCATCCAACGAAGTCCGTCGTGGTGCCCTGCTCCATCTCAATCCCTACTTCCAGTGGCCATAGCGGACGGAGAAAGAAGGAAGAGTGAACATTGCAAGTCTTGCATTGGTAAGGGGCATATGTCACATGAACACTCCATACTTCAGACTAACAAGGGCCTGGTAGGTGGAGCACCAGAATGTTAATGAACAGGACTAATGGCTACCACAGAAGAAATTGTTGACATCCTCTTGTTCATATGCATTTTATAGATGTGAAAACTTACTACTAGCGAAAGAAAAAGTTTGCTTAAATTATACAACAAATTAACTTAAAATAGTAGTCTTTTTTTTTTCTTTTTTCTTTTTTTGAGACGGAGTTTCGATCTTGTTACCCAGGCTGGAGTGCAATGGCGCGATCTCGGCTCACCGCAACCTCCGCCTCCTGGGTTCAGGCAATTCTCCTGCCTCAGCCTCCCGAGTAGCTGGGATTACAGGCAGGCGCCACTCTGCCCAGCTAATTTTTTGTAATTTTGGTAGAGACGGGGTTTCACCATGTTGACCAGGATGGTCTCGATCTCTTGACCTCGTGATCCACCTGCCTCGGCCTCCCAAAGTGCTGGGATTACAGGCTTGAGCCACCGCGCCCGGCCCAAAAGACTACTACTTGGTTAAGTAGTCTTAACCAAGAGTTTCTTTGATTCATTTTAAAGGTTTGTATTAAACAGCTTTTATACACTAGCTCTGGGTTAGGATCTTGAAATTAAGAAAGAAATGCTGGCCAGGAGTGGTGGCTCACACCTGTAATCCCAGCACTTTGGGTGGCCAAGGTGGGCAGATCACCTGAGGTCAGGAGTTCGAGGCCAGCGTGGCCAACATGGTGAAACCTCATCTCTACTAAAAATAACAAACAAACAAAAATACCCCAATGTGGTGACATGTGCCTGTAATCCCAGCTACTCTGGAGGCTGAGGCAGGAGAATCACTTGAACCTGAGAGGTGGAGGTTGCAGTGAGCAGAGAAGGTGCCATGGCACTCCAGCCTGGGTGCTAAACAAGACTCCGTCTCAAAAAAAAAAAAAAAAAAAAAGAAAGAAAGAAAGAAAGAAGAGCCTCCAAGAGTGGAGGGTATGAACGTGCTATCAAGGGAAAACAAGATGAGATGAGAGCACAGGAAGAAGTAGAACCTGTATATAGTTACTACAGCAATTTTCGCAGAAGAGGTGACTTCAGAGTAATGTCTTGAAGTAAAAATGAAGGTTCAGAGGAAACAAACAGTAATGAAAGAGAATGTTTAGGTAGGCAGAAGCGAATCAGTTAAAAGCATGAAATAGTAGTGCATTTTCATTGAGCAACACATAGGTTAGCACGGATGGCTCCCAAGTTGTAAATTAAACTCTGGTTAGCTAGAAGAAAGGAGGATTCAAATATGAGAGAAATACTGGGAGTTTGAATGCATTTGGGGATCTTCTGGTAGGGAGGGTCCTTCTGACTTCCAATCCAACACTATTTAAAAACCCTATGTTACTACCAAATAAAGTATGTAAGTTAATGACCTGATTTTTCCCAAGGAAGAAGTCTATTTCAGGGGCCATATTCTGAGATCATTTGCATCTGTTTGGTACAAGAGAGGTGAGGCTGAATCCATCTTCTGGGGTGTGTGTGTGTGTGTGTCACAGAGCGGAGGAGTTAATCAGTGATTTAAAAGGTCAACGGGCATAGGTCCAGGATCACAATCCCCAAACAGGATTCAATAGAGTGGGAATGCACATCCCTGATATTATGCTACAGGCTTTGCAGGCTCTTCTGCATTCCAGAACCAGAGAAAAGCCATACATCAGATCTAGAAATAGAAATTCCATTTGACCCAGCAATCCCATTTCTCGGTATATACCCAAGGAACTGTAAATCATTCTACTATAAACACACATGCACAGGTGTCTTCATGGCTGCCCTGTGTTCAATAGCAAAGACCTGGAACCAACCCAAATGCCCATCAATGATAGACTGGATAAAGAAAATGTGGTGCATATACACCATGGAATAGTATGCAGCCATTAAAAACGATGAGTTTGTGTCCTTTGTAGGGACTTGGATGAATCTGGAAGCCATCATTCTCAGCAAACTGACACAAGAACGGAAAATCAAAGATCGCATGTTCTCATTCATAGGTGGGTGTTGAACAATGAGAACACGTGGACTCAGGGAAAGGAGCATCACGCACTGGGGGCAGTTAGTGGGGGTAGGGGAGGGACAGCGGGGGGTGGGGAGGGTGGGGAAGGATAACATGGGGAGAAATGCTGGATATAGTATATACCTAAAGTAAAATTAGAAAATTAAAAAATAAAGAAATATAAAAAAAGGCCATGCACTTCATATGTATTTAGGAGGTTTCCCTCTTCCGGTCGCATGCTGCTTGCTTGATGACAAAAAGGGCTTGACTTTTCCTCAGCAGGGCCTGAACCAAGCTGGATTAAAAAACTCAGTGGCTCATTTATAGGAAGCTCTCTTCATTTCACCTCGTATTCCATCCAAACCCTATGGTGGGAGGGTAGCGCTGATTTTCTTGAAAAACAGGGGAAATAAGTATGCAGAAGATTGCCGATGTCGGAGAAATAGAAAAACTGATTCAAAGTATAGTTATCATAAAACTGACTGTCTGTGGCCTTTAATATTTGGAATAGTACTGCTCATGATTTTTTTTCAGACCTGATACTTTCTTTATGGTAGACAATTTTATGCATTTGATAATATACTATTAACACACACAGTGGAAATTTTTAAAAAATCAGAACAAAACCAAACCAAAAAGAAACCTTTCTACAGCATTCCAAACTCCTTGGACTACGACGAACTTTAACTCTGACCACTTGCAAAGTGTGTTCCCTGGAAACGCACAGCAGAAACGTTGCCCAGCAACTTTAGATCCCGCCAGCTGCGCTGGGGAGGACCCTGATGTTGATCACCACAACGTTAAAAATATATATAACTAGAAGTCTTCTGTAGAAGATAATAAAAGTAACATAAGCAGGTTTAGCTTTTGTTTGATGTTTAAGAAACTATATAAAATCTGAAGCCTGACTTCAGCGTTTGGGTGTAAGATCAAATTCACAGTGCTTGTGTGGGTTAGAATCTGTGTTACGACTTTCTGCCTCCCTGGTCAGAAACTCTTCACTCTTGACAGTAACTTTAAATAGTCAAGTTGATGGTATGTGTAAGTGTTTTTTACTGGTCTCAGACATAGTCTCACTATCCTATACGGTACTGTATGTGGTTTTAAACTTCCCTGTGATTTCACATTAGGAGTAACCGTAACCCAGATGTAACAATCAAAGGTTATGAATTGTGTGGAGTGAGGCCGTCTCTTAGCCAGGTTAACATGAAGTTCTGTCTGTTTCATGGTGGTCCGTCCAGTCCTCAGGTCACAGTTTACATTAATAGCAAAGAAAAAGTTCTAAAATGCAAAGCTGATGTTGTCACTCAGCTACTTGAAAATTCTTGTTGGTTCACCAATTAAAACGCAAGAAAATCAAAACTCTTTAATATAGCATACAAAATGCTGCTACCACTCCCTCACAATCCAGCCTATTTTCACTGCCCTGTGAACATGCAATGTCCTTTCAAACTTCCATATATTTTTTCAAGCGGTTCTATAGCCCTGGAGTGTTTCTCCCCCTCCTCTTGGACTGATGAGCACCTACTCACACTAAAATCCAAGTAAAATATTATTCCTTTGGGGCAAGTCTTCCTGATTTTTCCCAGAAAAACATAGTTAGTATTACCACATATACAAAGCCTTGGATCTTGCTCAATGGAGGAGCATAATAAAACTTTTTAGCTTATGAGTGAGATTCCTTTTTCATCACATATTTGACTTTCAGATACAGGTAATCTTCTAGTCGTAATTGTAACTTCGTTACAGGAGTTATAGTACTGAAGAAGCTGTAGTTCAAGAAAGTTAACCTGGCGTTGCTGTGTCAAATAACATCTTCTCACTGACTTACATTTAAATTTTGAAACTATGATCCTTCCAAAGGAGTTATGACCAACCCCAAACTGATAAAGACAGTACAATTTTATTATATAAATTATTTTCTTCAAGGAGCTTTCTGGCTTAATCCAGGTATAATATCTATTACTCTCATTGTCTTTAATTGTTTATGTGTTTGGTTAATTAAACACATATTAGAAATCCATTTTTATATATAAAGAATTTAGACTATGTTATTATCTGGTCATTCTTACTTTATTTCAGGTGAGAATTCTGGGTCTTTATATTTCATTGATTTACCGTCATTCTGTACCCAGTCCATCAGGCACTCTCATAGAACCAACTGCCTTCTTCATAGAGTTATAGAAAGGGAATGTTAATCATTTACTTATAGAATTTTTTTCCTTTAAAAAACTCATTATATATATATATATACATATACACTGACCTGGATGTGATGTCTTGCTCAACAGTCTATCCTTAGTCATTTATTCAAAGTGTGAAACATATGAGTCTCTTAACAAATGATCATTGAAGGAATGAAAACAAGAATCGGATCCTTAACACACATACTCAATTTTCCTTTCTTGAAAATATTAAGCAAAGAGTTTTAGCATAAAGGACTTTGTGAACATTTACTTTAATAGAAACAGTATAACTTGGTAATAATGCCACCCTCTCAAACAGTATTAATTGATTTTTCCAAAAAGAGAGTTTAAGTACTTACTATTTATTAAGAACAGCATTTATAATAAAGGCTGGACCAAATGGAGATGATAATACCATAATCATAAGGAGCAATTTGTGGGTGTGTAATCAGTTTTGCAGATGTTGAATATTTTAAAAGTGTCTTTTCAGCCTCTATGGTATAGAAGATAAATGGAGGTTCAAGCATGAATAGAAGTGACACCTAAGTCCACTAGTTACAAATACTACTAGGAAGAAAAGATTAGGTTTTCCTTTACTAAAAGAGTGGTGTGTTAAAGACAATGAAGTCTAAACACTAAGGGAATTCATTCCAAAAGACAGTGCAAGGGTGTGGTTGGAGCGTTGGCGAGAGAAAGAAAGGGTGAGAGAGAAAAAGGGAGAGAAAGAGAGATAGGAGAGAACAAGACTGTTTTGATCCAAGTAATTATATTCCAAACTTGATGAAATTTTTTATGAAAGTATTAATGGACTGAAAATTTCTCATCAAGTTGAAAGAAAAAAAAAAATAAAATATGGTAGAGATGATGTAGGGACATTCGGTATGAAAGAGAGAGCATCAGTATAGTTATAATTAGAGAGCACTAGATTCTACAGACTTTGCAAAAGCCAATGGGAATGCCTTTAGCAGAATGAGAAATGTTTGCTCTTATTTGGTCTTCTAAGTCAAGGAGTAATTTTATTCAGGAAGAATGTACCTTTAGTAGATTAGCCTGGTGGTTAGAGTCTAACATCTAAGGAATTGTTAGAGGTAACACTATCGGCAGTGTGCTCTGCACTGTGTCTTTCACTGATACTATAATATTTAATAGCTTTTGTGTGTTGCATTTTAAAGCTAAAAATGTACTTACAGTAGATGCAACTTATTAATACAAAAATTGACAGGGGAAATTAGAATACCGTCCAACAGCAAAGTAAAAACTAGGGCATTTTATTTCTTTTCCTTTCATGTTTACAACGGCATATTCTGCACATTTTCTTCTGATATGAAATACTAGTGATACTGAATAGTTAACATTTTGGTTAAATAAACACCATTAGATTACACAGCTAATAAATAAAGCTGGGACTTGAACTCAAACCTGTCTGATTCAAGAGCTTGCACTGTTGACTTTGTGACATTGTCAGCACAGCAGAAAAAGGAGGCAGCTTGTCCCTGGGTGTGCTGAGTGACAAGATCTCAGGGGAACGATGTGAAGATGGTGAGAAAAAAGCAAGAGATCTAAGTTAAATAAGCCAGGGACAGAACATGGATGGAGTCAGTGTGAAATAGAGCCGTTTTATGTCTGTGCCTAAGACCCACCACTTAGCAAAACTTACATAATGAAGGAGCAGAGGTTTACTTTGCATGAAACTTGAGTAGTCACGTTTTCCTTGAAGGAAGACTGTAAAGAAATGATGGAATGCTCAACACCTTGAAGGCCCAACATTCTTGACATATGATATACGTTAATCTTTTCTCTTTACCATTTTGAAGCTGATACTTAAACTCCGCACAAGAATCACTTAATCCATTACTATGCCCAAATTGCCTTTTGCATAGAATTCAGGTATTATTTTAAGTCACCTAACAATGTAATTTAAAGAGAGGGAATTTAAAATTAATACTTATTAAAAAATGAGATTCAAAGTAATAACTCATTCACACAATGTTTATGTGGTTACAATGGAAAGCTCTGGGTGGTCTGATAATATTGAAAGTTATCTTTGAAATAAAATGGTGAGTATAGTGCACGCCTTTATAAATCCTCAAAGAAAATATAAACTTGGAGATGATTTATTACTGGAAAGGTATCCATTAAATTGATCTAAGGACATGTAAACTATATTTAGACTTTTTTAATGTCATGGAAAGTTCTCAAAGAGTTAACTCATGGGCAACTGAGCTCAATATTGTAACTTAAATGCATAGTGATACTCTAACACACTTATGTCAGTTTAGAACCCCTATAGTTGATAAACTACCTGAAACTTCCTAAGGAATGTCAGAAATAATTTGCAATTTTAAAGATCTGCTGCTGAGTTTTACACTAGGATCTCTGGATTATTATAGTTAAAAGATACTTGAAACACTTCATAACAAGAGTCTCCCTGTTGATTTCACTGTTGCTGAGGGTATGCTGAATAGCTTAGGTTGTGTTAGGTGAGGTCGTATTTTATAGTGGTTAGGAGTGCCAGCTCTACATTCTCAAACATCTCAAGGCATAAACCATAGTTATCACTTGATAGTTTTGTGACTCTGAGCAAGTTCTTTAATCTGTGCCTCCGTTTCTTCATGTGCCCAAAGTAAATTTTCAATAGACAGCACTTGGTGCCATGTGTGACTCACAGTCGGTACTCAGTGAAGAGCAACCTTTACCATTTCAGTGAGTATCATAGTTATAGTTGCCATGTTTAGCCAATGGAAAGAAAAGATTCCCAGTTAAACTTGAACTTCAGAGACACCACTCATAAATTTAACATACGTGTATCCTAAGCTATATGGAAAGCACACACTAAAATATTATTCATGGCTGAAATTTTATCTGGCAACCCTAATGGTAGTGCTTGGGATGTTAGGTGCTCGAGAGTTTTTGCTTGAACAGTTTTGTTTGAGTGTGTCAATGACACTGTGGACTAAATTTTTTTAAATAGCCAGATGTTGATAAATCTTTTTTTTTTTTTTTTTTTTTTTTTTGAGACGGAGTTTCACTCTTGTTACCCAGGCTGGAGTGCAATGGCACGATCTCGGCTCACCGCAACCTCTGCCTCCTGGGTTCAGGCAATTCTCCTGCCTCAGGCTCCTGAGTAGCTGGGATTACAGGCACGCGCCACCACGCCCAGCTAATTTTTTGTATCTTTAGTAGAGACGGGGTTTCACCATGTTGACCTGGATGGTCTCGATCTTTTGACCTCGTGATCCACCCGCCTCGGCCTCCCAAAATGCTGGGATTACAGGCTTGAGCCACCGCGCCCGGCCGATAAATCTGAATATATAAATCTAGCTGCAAGTTCTAACCTTCAGTTGGTGAGTACTCCTATTCAATAGTAGCCAGAAATAATAGCCAGAAATAAAATGGTATAGCGGTGATGCAAACAAAAAAAAAATAGCAAGGAAGAGGTATAAAAAGACTTAAATTACAAATCAATACAAGACTGTCAATCAGTATGACAATGCATAGCAAATAATAGACAAAGATGGAAGATGAAGTCCAGACATAATGGACTTCGGGTTTTGGGGTAGCAGTCAACAAATATTTATTGAGGATCTATAGCATGCCAGAAACTGTTCCATGAATAGGGTAGGTCTGTAATGCTGAAGTCCTAGCAGGTAGATAACGTAATAATCAAATAAATAAATATAAAATTACCACAATAATAAGTACTTTGAAGGAGTGGTAGATAAATCATGCTATGAAGGCATGATCGAAATAAAAACTTGGATCCGCACAGAGAGGTCAGAGGTTTCTCTGTGGAAATAATAAAAGAGTTAAGAACCGAAGGACAAGAAGGAGTTAACTAGATAATGACAAAAGAATCACATCCTAGGCAGAGCAAATAGCAAGCACTACAATCCCATGGTGGGAGGGAATATGCTGTTCAATAGACCCGCAGAATGATACTTGTGGCTAGAATGCCGGAGAGAGAGAGTAGAACAGATGATCCCTCTCTAGATTCTTCAAGATGTTCAGGTCGGGCGCGGTGGCTCGAGCCTGTAATCCCAGCACTTTGGGAGGCTGAGGTGGGTGGATCACAAGGTCAGGAGATCGAGACCATCCTGGTCAACATGGTGAAACCCCGTCTCTACTAAAAATGCAAAAAAATTAGCTGGGCACAGTGGCGCGTGCCTGTAATCCCAGCTACTCAGGAGGCTGAGGCAGGAGAATTGCCTGAACCCAGGAGGCAGAGGTTGCAGTGAGCCAAGATGGCGCCATTGCGCTACAGCCTGGGTAACAAGAGTGAAACTCCGTCTCCAAAAAAAAAAAAAAAAAGATTTTTGTATTTTTTTTCCTAAATGCCCAGTGAAATAATTTAAATATGGTAGAGAGAAGGGATGAGGATCTATGTTGTTGAAGAGTCATTTTTGCAGCTTTGCAGAGAGTGGCTTGAAGGGGTCAACAGCACCTCAGTGAAATCAGTAGAAAGAATTTCTTGGAAAGAATGGAAAGATGGAAAGAAACAGAGTTGAAAAGGGACTGAAATATATGCTGGAAATCCTGAAACAAGAAGTATACACATACAGTTTGAAGAGTGTTAATTCAATAGAGAAATGGAAGATGCTTGCAATGGTAGAAGTGGCAGGGAAGGCAGTTCAGAAACCAACTGAAGGACCTTGTTAACAAAGACGAGATGAAAACAAAACAAAAAACAATAAAAAAACAAAGATGAGATGGTCAGATTGACTTTATTAGGAATGAGTGTTTACTAATGATTTTTAGTAGAAACACAATATAAGGCAAACATTGCTTTTTAAATTTCATCTAATATCACAAATACATAGTCTAAGCTAGAGGATTATAGATTCAAAATTGTAAAACTAATTAAACATTTAGTACAAATACAATTAGTGAGTGGAGGTAAAGGTAAAAATTATGGATTTAATTTCGTAGAGAATGGTAGTAGAAACAAAATCCAATGAAAATAAGAATGAAAGGAGCAAAGAGGAAGTTAGAAAATAAAAAAAATAAAAACCAAGTCATATACCAAGTTAAAGGGAATAAAGAAAGAAGTTCAAGGAAGCAGGCTTCAAATGACACATGAAGTTAAATGGAGTAGAAAGGAGTTTCCAAAGTTTATCGATCAGCTTTGGCTAGGTCACGGTGAGTAACAAACTCAAAAGCCCAGTTTCATACAGTGGCAGATGTTTCTCACTCAGGTTACATGGAGGCTGTGGATTCATTGTGGCTCTGCTTCATCTGTCATCTTCATTCCTAGATCCAGGATGAAAGAGAAACTTTATGAGGGACCTGTAGTTCTCTCAGTAGAGAAAAAAGCATGAGGAAGAATCATGCATTATTTTTACTTTGCTTTGTTTTTGGTTTTTGATTTTAATAGACTTTATTCTTTTTTTTTTTTTTTTTTTGAGATGGAGTTTCACTCTTGTTACCTAGGCTGGGAGTGCAATGGCGTGATCTCGGCTCACCACAACCTCCGCCTCCTGGGTTCAGGCAATTCTCCTGACTCAGCCTCCTGAGTAGCTGGGATTACAGGCACGCGCCACCATGCCCAGCTAATTTTTTGTATTTTTAGTAGAGACGGGGTTTCACCATGTTGACCAGGATGGTCTTGATCTATTGACCTCGTGATCCACCCACCTCGGCCTCCCAAAGTGCTGGGATTACAGGCGTGAGCCACCGCACCCGGCCTAGACTTTATTCTTTAGAACAATTGTAGCATCACAGCAAAATTGAGAGCAAAGTACAGAGACTTCCCATATATCCCCTTCCTCTCACGTGCATAATCTCCTCCATTATCAACATCATCCACTTAATGGTATATTTCTTATAAGTGATGAACCAACAATGGCACATCATATTCACCAATGTCCAAGTTTACATGAGGGTACACTTCTGGTGTTGTGCAATCTACAGGTTTGGACAAATTTATAATAGCATTTATGCACCATTATAGTATCATATAGAGTATTTTCTCTGCCCTAAAAATCCTCTGTGGTCTGTCTATTCATCCCCTGCCCCTGTATTCCCCCTAGACCCTGGCAACACTGATTTTCTTCTGTCTCTGTGTTTTTCCTATTTTCAGAATGTCATGAAGTTGGGATCATATGGTATGTAGGGTTTTCAGACTGACTTCTTTTTTTTTTTGAGAAGGAGTTTTGCTCTTGTCACCCAGGCTGGAGTGCAATGGCACGATCTCAGCTCACCGCAACCTCCGCCTCCTGGGTTCAGGCAATTCTCCTGCCTCAGCCTCCCGAGTAGCTGGGATTACAGGCACGCGCCACCATGCCCAGCTAATTTTTTTTGTGTGTCTTTAGTAGAGATGGGGTTTCACCATTTTGACCAGGATGTTCTCGATTTCTTGACCTCATGATCCACCCGCCTCGGCCTCCCAAAGTGCTGGGATTACAGGCTTGAGCCACCGCGCCCGGCCAGACTGACTTCTTTCACTTCGCATATGCACGTTAAGTTTTCTCCAAGTATTTTGATGGCTTGATAGCTCATATCTTTTTAGTGCTGGTATTTTCTTCTGTGGATGTATCACAGTTTATTTATTCACTCTTACTAAAGGACATTTTGGTTGCTTCATAGTTTTGGCAACATAATTAAAGCTGCCATTAACCGCTATTTGTAGGTTTCTGTGTGGATGTACATTTTTAACTCAGTAAATACCAAATAATAGGATTGTTGGATCATATGCTCCGAGTATGTTTAGTTTGATAATAAACTCTAAACCTGTCTTTGAAAGTGGCTGTACCATTGTGCATTCCCACCAGCAATGATTGACAGTTCCTGTTGCTCTACATCCTTGTCAGTTTTTGGTGTTGTCAGTGTTTCAGATTTCTGCCCTTCTAATAGCTGTAGTTGTGCAGTGGTTTCTCACTGTTGTTTTAATTTGCATTTCTGATGATATGTGATGTGGACAATCTTTTCATATGCTTATTTGTCACCTGTGTATCTCCTTTGGTGAGGTATCTTTTAAGCTATCTTTATTTCTATTCAGGTTGTTTGTACTTTTTATTGTTGAATTTTAAGAGTTCCTTGTAAATTTGGATAACAGATCTTATCTAAAATAAAATACTTCTGCTCTGTGAAAGATCCTGTCAAGAAAATAAGACAAACCACAGACTAGTAAAAGATACTTGCCAAAGACACATGCTCTGTTTCTTAAAGCTTTTACTCTGAAGCTGCACAGGTATATTTACTCACATTTTATTGGCTGAAGCAAGTTACATGAAAACCCTTAATATCAAAGGAAGAATTATACAATCCTCTTGAAGGGTAATACAGTAAGTAAAGTTAAATATATGCAAATCATTATGACTCAGCAATCCTCTTGAAGGGTAATACAGTAAGTAAAGTTAAATATATGCAAATCATTATTACTCAGCAATCCCACTCTTACATATTTGCCTCACGTGAAAGAAAACAGCCTACACTAAACCCATATGCTAATGTTTGAAGCAGCTTTATCCAGAACCAACCGAGTGTGTATCACAGAGTGAGCAGAAAAACAAATTGTGGTACATTCAAAAAATGGAATACTGTTCAGTCACAGAAAGCAGCAAACTGTTAATGACACATGTAAAAACACATGTAAAAAGCATCATGCTAAGTGAGAGGCCAGACTGAAATCGTTACATAATTTATTAGTCCACTTGTATTACATTCTGGAAAAGCGGAACGTATAGATAGAAAGAGACCTGTGGTTGGTGGGAGACGGTGGTTGGGGAGGGCATCGACTGTAAGTGGCAACAACGGAATTTTTGGAGGACGATGGAAATATTCTATGACTTAACTGTGATGGTGGCTACACAACTGTATTTGCCTGTCAAAACTCATAAAACTGTACTCCAAAAGGAGCAAATTAACTATATGCAAATTAACCTCAATATGCATTATTTTAAAATACAAAATTATATTTACTGTCATAAATAGTTACTTCATACTTTAAATTTTTAATTCATGTTTTTAAAACAACAAAAAAACACTATGTACCAACAAATTGGAAAACATAGAAGATAATTTCTGGACATACACAAGCTACCAAGAGTGAACCAGAAAGAAACAGAAAATCTGAACAGACCAATAACAAGGACAAAGATTAAAACAGTAGTAAAATGTCTCCCATCAAAGAAAAATCAGGACCTGATGGTTTCACTGCTAAATTCTATCAAATGTTTAAAGGTGAACTAATACCATTATACTCAAAATATTCCAAAAAATTAAAGGGGAGAGAATACTTCCAAACTCATTCTGTGAGTCCAGCATTACTCTGATATCAAAACCAAAGATACAACAACAACAAAAACTATAGACCAATATCCCTGATTAACACAGATGCAAAAATTCTTAAGAAAATACCAGCAAATTGAATTCAGCAACACATTAAAAAGATCATTCAGTATAATCAAGTGAGATTCATTCCAGAGATTTAAGGATACATATACAACATACACAAATCAATAAGCATGATACATCACATCAACAGAATCAAGTTCAGAACCACACAATCATTTCAATAGATGCTGAAAATTTAGTTGATATAATACAACATCTCCTTATGATAAAAATTCTGAACAAACTGAGCATAGAAGGAGCATTCCTCAAAACAACAGGTCATATACAACAAACCCACAACTAATATCATACTGAACAAAAAAGAAAATATGAAAACCTTTCTACTAAGATCTGGAATAAGACAAAGATGCTAACTTTCATCACTTTATTTAACAAAGTTCTGGAAGTCCAAGCCAGAGCAATTAGGCAACAGAAAAAAATAGAGGGTATACAAATTGGAAAGGAAGAAGTTGAATTATTCCTGTTTGCAGACAACACATAATCTTATATTCAGAAAATCCTAAAGATGCCAACAAAAACTCATACAACTGATAAATTCAATAAAGTTTCAGAATCCAGTATCAACATACAAAAATCAGTAGTGTTTCTGTTCACCAACAGCAATCAACCTGAAAACAAAATCAAGAAAGAAATCCCATTTATAATAGCTACAAAAAAAATCTAGGAATAAATTTAAGCAAAGAAATGAAAGATTTCCACAAGAAAAACTGTAAAACATTTATAAAAGAAATTGAAGAACACACAGAAATGAAAACCATATCTTATGCTTATGGATTAGAGGAATTAATATTGTAAAAATTTCCATACTACCCAAAGCAATCTACAGATTCAATGTAACCCCTATCAAAATGCCAATGACATTATTCACAGGTTAGAAAAAACAATCCTGAACTCTGTATGAGAATTTAAAGGACCCTGAGTAGATAAAGCAATCCTGAGCCAAAAAACAAAGCTGTAAGCATTGCACTACCTAACTTCACATTATACTACAAACTTATAGTAATCAAAACATCATAGGACTGGCATAATAACAGATATGTAGACCAATGAAACAGAATACATAAATTCATACATTTACAGCCAACTCCTTTTTAACAAAAGCACAAAGAACATACACTGAGCAAAGGACAGTCCCTTTAATAAATGGTACTGGGAAAACTGTATGTCCATATGCAGAAAAATTAAACTAGATCCTATCTTTCACCATATAAAAATTATTGTAAAAGAGATAAAGACTTAAATGTAAGGCCTAAAACTATGAAACTACTAGTAAAACACTTTGAGAAAACATTACAGATTTTTTGGATAAGACCTCAAAAGCCCAGGTAACAACAGCAAAAAAATAGACAATTGATTACATAAAGCTGAAAAGCTTCTCCACAGCAAAAGAAACAATCAACAATGTGAAGAGATGGCTTACAGAATGGGAGAGAATATTTGCAAACTATCTATCTGACTCTGATTGATATGCAGAGTATATAATGTGCTCAAATAACTCAATAGCAGTAAAACCAAATAATCCCATTTAAAAATGGTCAAAGGACCTGAACAGACATTTCTCAAAAGAAGACATACAAATAGTCAATGAGTTAAAGTAAAAAAATCAATACCATTAATAATCAGGGACATACAAATCAAAACCACAATGAGATACTCTAACACCCAGTTAACATGGCTATGATCGAAAGGACAAAAAATGCAAAAAGAAAATAAAAATAATAGATGAGGAGATATAAAAATAATGGATGGGGAGAAAGGAGAATGCTCTCAAACATTCCCGGTACAAATTTAAAGTAGTATAGCCACTTTGAAGAACAGTATGGAGGTCCTCAAAAAACTAAAAATAGAACTGCTATATGATTCAGCAATTTTACTGCTGAGTGTATATCCCCAAAAAAGGAAACCAGTACACTGAAGAGATATCTGCATGCTTATGTTTATTGTAGCACTAGTCACTATAGCTAAGATATGGAAACAGGCTTCATGTCTATCAATGGATAAATGGATACAGAAAATGTGGTATATATACCAAATGGAATACTACTTGGCTGTAAAAATGAATACAATTCTGTCATTTTCAGAAAAAGGGATAGAACTGGAAATCATTATGGTAAACAAAATTAGGCATGGGAAGACACACACTGCATGTTTTCGCTCATATGTGGGAGCTAAACAAGTAGATTTCATGAAAGTAGAGATGAGAAGAATGGTTACCAGGGATAGGGTAGAGAGGAGTGGTGATGAAGAGAAGTTGGTTAATAGGTACAAATTTACAGTTAGAAAGAAGAAATAAATTCTAGTATTCAGTAGTATAGTAGGGAGAATAATGGTTAAAATTTTAATGTATTTTCCAAAATAGCTAGAAGAAAAGGACTGTAGTGTTCCCAACAGGAAGGAAAGAGATGGTAGATATCCCAATTACCCTGATTTGATCATTATACATTATACACATGTATCAAAGTACCACATGTACCTCAAAGATATATACAATTGTTATATATCAATTAAATACAAGTAAAAAAAACCCAATAGATACTTTAAAATATGTAACCAAACTAATAAAGACAAGGCAAAGTATTCATTTACATATTGTTTTGGAGGAGCAGTAATTTATGAATCTAAATATAGCCTCTGATAACTACCACCTAGATATGAAACTTAACATTAAACAATTAATTTTTATTTTCTTTTAAAAGAAATAATACTTAGTATATAATACCTATTATAGATTTTATGGCTTGCATGTTTTACAAAAGTAGGCCTCAGTAAATAATTATAAAATGCTTTTGAGTCATTTCCATTCCTTAAGAAATATTGCATAACCTAAATAAGGAATGCTATACTTCAATAGGCATAATATTTTAATTTTGTGGTTTTACAGAACTGTGTTCTGGCAGTTTATAAATTATATGAGCATATGCAAATTCAACTGGCATGCATTATTCAGGAACAAATAACTGTCCATAAATATGAGTGGAGAAAAAAAGCGAAATGCAACCTCTCCCTCGCTCTCTAAAATAGTATAGTAAATGTGAAAAAAACGGGGAAATATTATTTATTTATTTCCACTAGCAATCCAGTGAACAATAAAAATAAGCATTAACAAACAATTGAGGAAAAATAGTTCAGACCTCTGTTTCTGCCTAAAGTAGAACCATAAACTATCTTAGTCCATTCTGATTACTATAACAAAATACCACAAACTGGGTGGCTTGGAAACAACATAAATTTATTTCTTACAGTTCTGGAGGCTGGGAAGTCCAAGATCAAAGTGCTGGCAGAGTCATGGTCTAGTGAGGGCCTGCTCTCTGGTTCACAGATGGCACTGCCTAGCTCTGTCCTAATGTGGTTGAAGGGGTAAGGAAGCTTTCTGGGGCCCCTTCTGTAATGGCAGTGATCCCATTCACAAGGGCTCCACCATCTGACTACTAATTACACCCTGCACAAAGCCCTCACCTCCAACACCAGCACATTGGTGATTAAATTACAACATGTGGATTTTGGAGGCATACAAACACTTAGACTCTAACATGGAGTGAGCAAATTTGTTTCCCTAAAAGACTGAAATAATATGAGCAAGCCATTGATTCCAATCATCTGAAGCCTAAAACGAGAGCAGGGAAGGACATATTTCCCTTATGTAATGACTAGAGAGTTGACTGAAATTGAGTTTCTTTTGTCCAGCACGGCTCCTGGACATTAGAATAGTGCTTTTTACAAGGGCTTTATCACCACTTCCTTGCCCAAGGAATGGCTGATGAGTAGCTTCACTATAGGACTATATCTAGAGGCATTTGACATCTGGTTTCTACACTCCTCTACTTTTTCAAATTCCAGTTTCCAAGAATTTTCACTTACACCCTTTTGCTCCCTTATAAATATATGGATTATTTTTCTACCTTTTTTCCCCCATATTAAGATGGACAGATTCTTAGAATTAGAGAGGAGCATAATCACCTGTTAGAATAAAGCCCAAATCCATTAGCAATTTAAAACAAGTATTTATTCTTCCTTAAAGATAGAGAAGACCTTGTTTTGAGAAAATTGATTCCCATGCTTAGCTCAAGTCCTTACAGGAAAAAAAAAAAAAATAGGTGCTTCATTTTATCAAGGGAACTACATCCTCAAAGTTGAGACCGAATAGCTCCTTCTAGTGGAATACAAGGGAAACTGGAAATTTTATATAGAAAATACATGTCGAAGTTTTGAATATTATTAGGAGAAAGTCTGAATTTACTCAATTTACTTTAAAACTGTTGCTTCATTCTTCTTTTTCTTGTTTCTCTTTTTCCTTTCTATTGCATATTTTTATGAAGTATGTCCACACAGCAGTTTAGAAAGATTATTGAGATTCCAGGTGAAAATGAAAAATATACAATTGAAAAAGAGCTTCTACTGATATCCTCTTTCCTTCAAAAAGCTGAAAAAATTGAGTTTTTGAAAGGCCATTAAAAAGCATCCAAATGCTCCTTAAAGTATAACGGCAGTAAACAAAAGCTGAAAGAATACTAGAATTGAAATATTGTTCTATTTTTATGACTTAGGTCTCTCAGTTTCTTTAATTCTCAGCTTCTCCATTTGAAAATCAAATAACTATACTAGAAGAGCATACAGTGCTAACAATCTGTGAGCCTACCCCATTCCCAGCTTATTCTGATCCTTAATCATTGTTATAGTCTGACAATATATACAATCCCTCCTATTGATTGACTCTAGACAATAAACATTGCACTAATGAGATTCACACCTGATTCCTTTACCCAGCCAATTACACACGTGCTTACACGTGGACAGATTTTCTTAATGTCAGATCATCTCACACTAAGTATTTCATAGCAACGATGAAGCAAGAAATGACCTTCACATATACAGCAATAAAAACGAACTTGCCTGAATCTTATTCATGGGGCAAAATGGGCACCATTGGCCTTTTGCTTTCTTCTTCTGCCCTATCAAATTTGCTCCTTCTTTTTTGTTGTAAATGCATAGATGATAGTAAGAAAGGAAGATTTTAGTATAGCAGTGGTATGCACAAATGTGAAACTCTAACCTTAAAATTTCAAAACTCAACCCCGGATTAAAAAAAATATCCCAGGAGAATCATTCTTTGGCACCTCTGGAATTATTCAATGACAATTCTGCTGATAGAGAATTCGATGTGTTAACACTTGGGCTCTGTAATGTGAATATTGCCCAAAAAGAGAAGAGCATCTAGAGGCAGAGTGCACAGGTCCAGAGGAAATGTGAGCTGAAAGAACACACTTGCATGGAATACAGAGAAAAAGGCCGGGAGCGGTGGCTCAAGCCTGTAATCCCAGCACTTTTGGAGGCTGAGATGGGTGGATCACGAGGTCAAGAGATCGAGACCATCCTGGTCAACAAGGTGAAACCCCGTCTCTACTAAAAATACAAAACTTAGCTGGGCATGGTGGCGCGTGCCTGTAGTCCCAGCTACTCAGGAGGCTGAGGCAGGAGAATTGCCTGAACCCAGGAGGCGGAGGTTGTGGTGAGCCGAGATCCCGCCATTGCACTCCAGCCTGGGTAACAAGAGCGAAACTCCGTCTCAAAAAAAAAAAAAAAAAAAAAAAAGCAGTCTGACAAGATGTTCATTATCAGGCCATTTGCTAAAAATTATTCTTAAATAAGAAAAGAAGGAAGGAAAGAAGAAATGGAGATGGAAAACAGCAAATATGACAAGGATAAAAAAGTAGTTGAAATTATTGGCTATTTTGTTAAGATCATGCCATTTTTTTAAAAAAATGATGGTTATGAAAACGAGAGTAACCTGGGAAAATGATTAAAAGTTTAAAAGATAGTATTCAAAATTTTATGTATACTATCTAGAAATGCTATCTCTACAATATATGCAGAATATTTGTTTCATTTTATATACTGCTATTTGCCCAGCACCTTCAACAGTATCTGACGTATGGTAGGTTCTCAATAAATATGTGTTGTGTGAATTTGTTGAATTCCTTAAATATTGGAGGAAACTCTGCACATTAATGTGATAGTGGTTCTACATTGAGACATGGAATTATCTGTACGTTTATTTAATTTCCTGATTTTCCGAACCCTTGACTCTCTTTTCCCACCTTTCTCTTCCTGACATTCCTGCTGACATGCAGTAATATATATTTTCCTTTATCCTTCTACTCAAGTGCATGTCACTATATATTTATAATCTGGAAAAAAGAGATCCTTCCGTGAAAAGGGAGACTAGAAATGAACAGATTGCAATTTCTGAAAAACAAAAATCAAGACATAGAGCAATATATGCTCTGTGTAGCTATAGTCATGTCTATATCCAGGGACAGCTACATAGCACAGAAATGACTTCTCTCTGTTTTAGTCATGAGCTAGTTTTTCCATTGTACATTTATTCCACAGCTAATAAAACAGAGCCATTCTTTTTGTTTTTTAATGTTCTGCCAATAGACATACTACTAAGAACAATCAGTATGAAATAAATTCTCATATTTTTCAGATAGAATTAGTGTTTCACCATGAAGTTTGGCCAAGTCAGGCAAATCAAACCTAGACACTAAAACTTCCATTAGATATGTCACAGCACAGGCATCCTTATAGATTTCCTGAGTGGACTGTAGTTACAGAAATCAACAAATAGTAAAACAATATGCATTAACCTCTGGTTTTAGTCTGTTTTTAGTAGTATGTGAGCTCAGGAGACAGAACTGCACTGTGTTAAAACTCATAATTGCAGCTTGATACATAGCTTGATGCATACAATCACAGAGACTTCTGTTTCATAGTTTTTTAGCCATTTATTAATCCAATTTACTTCTTCTAGAAATATGTACTTAGGTTCCAACACTTGTTAGTTGTTTCTAAATTCTTTGACTTAAGTTTTCTCAGGTGCCAAATAAAGGTAGTTTTCTAACTATATGATGGTAGTTAGAATTGAGTTCATATACCCAGTGTTTGAAAAGTCATGACATATGATAAGACCTCGGTAAGTCTTAGCTCCTTATGCTGTGGACTAGGCACTAGGCAAGGAATTGAATATTGTGATGAATAAGCTAAGATCTGGTTTATGGTAGCTTGAAATCTAGTATGCATCATTTTTTCATGACAATGTAACGGATCTCTAGCATTTCTGTGTATCTTGACAATGGAAGTACTGACAACATGTGTTCTATCTTTTTCAGGTTTGTATAGACAACAACCTTGGAAGACAGAGAGTGTCTTCTTTGAGGACAGAGACCAGGCTCGTTTGCTGTCCATTATGAAAACGAGTAATGTCTTCCTCTGGGACAGTGTTTGGGCAGGTTTGCTTGCAGCCCATTCTAAAAGCCCGCGATTTCCTAAATGTGGTATTTCTCCCTTGTCATCTAATGCAACCTTTGCATGTGCAGGGGCCACTTCACCCTCATCACATAGGTTTATAAGAATTGGGACTCAGGCAACTAACGTAGATGCTGATATTTTGGTTACCGCTATTGATGTAAGCAATAAACTGTCCTTTGTTTCTGATTCAGGAGTCTTTTGCCTTCTCTTAGCATCCATGAAACTAGGACAAACTAACTTGTTAACATACAAGTAGGATAAAAGTCTCAGGTTCTTCACGATGCTTAAAAATCATTAGGCAGGGCCGGGCATGGTGGCTCACACCTGTAATCCCAGCACTTTGGGAGGATGAGGCGGGTGGATCACGAGGTCAAGAGATCGAGACCATCCTGGTCAACATGGTGAAACCCCATCTCTACTAAAAATACAAAAATTAGCTGGGCATGGGGGTGCAGGCCTATAGTCCCAGCTACTCAGGAGGCTGAGGCAGGAGAAATGCTTGAACCCAGGAGGCGGAGGTTGCGGTGAGCTGAGATTGTGCCATTGCACTCCAGCCTGAGTAATAAGAGTGAAACTCCATCTCAAAAAAAAAAAATCATTAGGCAAATTATCAGAAGTCTAAAACTGTCTACATAAATAAAAATGCATAAATACGCATATACCCTAATGTATATGGAAAAAAATGAGATGGCTGAATATTACAGAAACTTTAATGTACAGTAGGATGTAGGAGTAGCAGTATCCTATTAAATTATTAAATTGACCCTAAAACATCAATAAATCCGGAGCAAACATAAAAATTACCTAATCAAAACAACCATTCAATTTTGAGAGACTATGCTGATCTTGCCTACCAATTTTTCTTCATTGCATGCTAGGATACTGATACATTTGTACTCAATGAAAATACATATTTTAAGACATCTAAAAATAAATTTAAGGAAACATTTATTGAATAAGTGTATTCTTTTTACTGCTCAATAATTTTCATAATAGAATAGGTATTTCTGCGTGGGGAATCCAGTTCATTGCTAAATATTTGTCCCAGGAAATTTCTCCTTACTATGATTCAAAGTAGGAGAATATGCTGTTATAAAATAAAAATCACAAATATTAGTGATGTCATTACATAATGAAAATTTTATTTCTCCCTCATATCACCAGTTGATACGTGTCACAATGCCTGCCTTCCTCATGGCTTTTCCCTTCAAGTTGTGTCTCGGGAATTGGGCTTTTCTATAATGTTGTTGTATCCAGAAATAAAATGAAAATGGCAATATTTTCTGTGCCATACTTAATTTGAAGTAAAGTTAGACTTCTTACATTTAATTCACTTATTCTCATTCATTCTGCTCTTGGAACAAGCAACAGCAGTATCAAAAGCTACTTACTTTTCCCCATAATATGATAGATGTTTAAATATTTATTTCCTCTTGGTCTATTTTTTCCTTCTAGGCTAAATAATCATACTTCATATAATCAGACCTCACAGGAAATCATCCCCAGTCGCCTTTGCATTTTGATTCTTTTCCTAAGCCCCTCCCTTCAGTTGACAATGACATTTAGAGAGTAGTACTAAGAACTGAATTCAGTGTCTCAGACATTCTCAGACGAACAAATTAGATGAGCTTAAGTTTCCATGATTTCAACCCTAGAAAGTCTAGTGCCTCTAAGCTTTCATATTATCTCATGAGAATTATAGGACACCAGAAAGGACATTTTAAAAAATATGGACCAATGCTTGCCATACCTCATTCCATTTCACCCTGTCACCTCTCCTCCATTTAGGTCATCAGACAGACCCTAGGCAGGTGTTGCCTTAAGGGGAAGTGGCAGCTATGGAAACTGGAAAACAAAACCATGCAACTCCTGACTTTTAAGCTGTAAAATAAAAGCCCCATAAGAATACCCGAAGATCTTGTTTTTCTTGCCTTTGAAGAGATAAGAACTCTCTGAGCTAGAAGAATTACGGAAGTGTTGTAAGGAAACTGAAAAGTATAGATATTGGTGAAGATGTAGGAGACGGGGTCACCTCTGGCCTGTCCACTCCTCTCCTGTCCCCACCCTTGGAGTTGGATCCTAAAAGGGAAGAGGAGAAATAGAAATCTGTCGTAAGTGCAATTTTAAAGGATGGAATGCCGGTGCTTCTGCTCTCTGCCTAGCATGCCAAGAGGCAGCAACCTCCCAAGAATGTCACCATGGCAAGGGGAAAGAGTAGAGATGGCGATGTGGGTGTCAGGACCACCGCATCTCCTTCCTACCATGGCCCCATGCATGCAACCCCTTCCACCCACACCAAATATCCTAATCACATTCCAGGCAGGAGAAGAAGGGAAACACCTGAAATGTCTAGTTTAACCTCAAACCATATGTTTATCCAGAAAAAGTCAAGAGATTCTTAGAGTGACGTACTTTACTTATGCTTGACTAAGTCACCTTTTCTACCTTCATGAAGACTGGGAATTGTACTAGGAATACGTTGTGTCTTAGAAAAATAGACTGTCAACCCTTCAGCATTTCTAGGACAGGACTTAATAATGTTCTGGGCCGGGCTCGGTGACTCAAGCCTGTAATCCCAGCACTTTGGGAGGCAGAGGCGGGTGGATCACGAGGTCAGGAGATGGAGACCATCCTGGTCAACATGGTGAAACCCCATCTCTTCTAAAAATACAAAAAATTAGCTGGGCACGGTGTCGCGTGCCTGTAATCCCAGCTACTCGGGAGGCTGAGGCAGGAGAATTGCCTGAACCCAGGAGGCGGAGGTCACGGTGAGCCGAGATTGTGCCATTGCACTCCAGCCTGGGTGATGGGAGCGAAACTCCGTCTCAAAATAATAATAATAATAATAATAATAATAATAATAATAATAATAATGTTCTGACAACTATAGATGCTTGTCTTGGGAATGGAAAAGGTCTCACTACGTCTCAAAGGTGAGGGTGTTAAAATGGATTTGGATACTGAATTTGAACTTAGAAAATCATGGTTTAAATGACCACCTCTGTGTATCTGTCTTCATGATAGTTTCTCTCTTAGCAACAGTTTATCATTAAAAACATGTACATATTCTGAATTTCTCAAAGGCAGAATAAGGATATTACATGGAGTAAGTGCCTGGGAAAGGGTTTTGTGTATTTAATTGCCATACATGCATGACGATGAGTCTATTTTTCTAAGGTGGCTGTGGTCTAAAAATGAGGCTAAAAGGTAATGTAAGTGAAGTGAGGTTACATTTTGATACTGGGTATAGAAAGACACTTAAGTCCAGTGAATCCCAAATTTTAGTGTGTGTGGGAATCCCCTGGAGACCCTTATCAAAATGCGGATTCGGATTCAGCAGATTTGGGCTGGAGCCCCGAGATTATTCATTTCTAACTCAGATAATAACAATCTTGGTGGACCATAGACCACACCTGAAGTAGTGACGCTCTAGTTAATGACTAATTTTTGCATATTTCCTGAGCTTGAAGTAATAATTAACATTTAACATCGTGTCTCACATTGTCCGAGAACAGCTCCCACATGTCTTTATCTCTCCCTTTTGTTCACAGTGAGTTCCTCATATTCTCATCATATCTGAAGTTGATGATGTCATGACCTGATTATCAAATGCTCTGAAATTACTTTTAGGTTTTCTTTTTAAATTGTTATTATCCACATAGAACATGGTGTGCTCCCAGGGAAAATATAAACAAGCAGTTCAGTCTTTGAGAATTTATAAGATTTAACTCCACCAAGGTGGCAGCAGGCATACCATCATTTTGGTTATTCACTTTTAAGAAAGAACAAAATTTATATTTGGATACTGTAAATAAGAAAGGTGGTCAAGGATTGTATTAAGGCATTAGGTGCTGTTTTATTTTAGTTGGTTTGTTTACTTTCACTGTCCCTGTCCCCTTGAGATTCCAAGAAGGTTGTTCATGGAGGGGACAGGTTATTATCTTATCACCCACAGTTCTTCCTTCTAGTGAAGACCATTGTTGTCTAGAGTACAGAACATCATCTTAGACTTCAAAGACAATGTTGTCTATTCAGTTTCTAAGAACAACTTGTAGACAAGACAAGAGATTATGACTTCTTATAATAGAATGGCTAAAATAATCCAGAACTGGCAAAATTACAAACCAACTTTCCTCAACACCCTCACCTTTGAGACATAGTGTGTACACCGGTCAAGAGCTGAACTGTGGAAATAGATTGCCTGGACGGATAACGTTGAGAACAGTACGTAATCACTAAGAGCTTCAGTTTCCTAATTTGTATAATGGCGAAAATTGCTGTTCTTACCTCTTGAGGGCGTCTTGAGGAATAAATGAGTTAGTAGGTGCAAAGCACTTAAGACCTGCCTACGATATTGTTGGCATTCTAAAGATTAAATATCTTCATTATTATTACTACTGCTATTATTACTGTTACTTTACTGCTTTATCTTCATCAAGTTTGTGTTATGGTTAGATAATTTCAGGAAGTCTGCTCCTTACTGTACCACCAAGATGAACTTGATTTTGCAAGGCCTCAAGATACAAACTACTAATATTTATAGTTACTAAAGATGATGCGTATCTTCTGAAATAATTGATTTTATATTTTTCAGTTGTACTATAATTGTACTATACTAAAGAAACTGCTGTAGTTAAAATCCTTAGAAAATAATAAAAAAACCTTTAAAAGTATTGCCCATCCCATTCAACATTTTGACATTATTCTGTACATAAGTTTTTTCAAAAGAGACATCTACTTGAAGACATAGTTTACACATAAATTAGGTAATTAAGCTAAAACGTAATGCAACATATATTTCTTGTATAATGTTCACATAAAAGTTATTAGCATCTCTGTTCTTCTGATTTGGTGTTGAAATAAACCAAGCAAGAATATTTGTAGATTAACAATCCCACGATATTCAAGGATTACAGGAATAATTGTTAAATTCAAATTAAATTCAGCAGGTATAAACTTTGTGCCTAACTTCTGTGCTATGTGAGTCATCAAGCAGGTATCTAATTCTGCCTTTTCCCTTAAGAAATTTGTCTTTTCATTAGGGAGACAATTATGATAATAGAATTGATTGGAGCAAAATAAAGAGCAATAATAATAATTACCTACAATCAAGTCTCCAAATATAAGATGCAGGCAACACAAATTATAACAGTCTAAAGGAAGTCAATTTTCAAATGGTAAGATACACTTCCTAAAAGAGGTGCTACTTACAATGGGCTTTGGACATAGATAGGATTTTGATACCTTCCAGGAATGAAAATCCACAGGGACAATAATGTTAAGATACCCTCTCCAGTGACTTATTTATACAATGAGAAAAAACTGGGCAGTTGGAATGCAACTAAGTTACTGTTAGGATGTAAAGATACATGTTTACCTCAGTTTTTGATCAAACACAAAACTGAAAATCTGGAAACAGCAACAGAACAGAAAAATTTTGTTTTCTTGACATACTTTTTTTTTTTTCATAAAAGTTATTGACCTTCAAAGTGGTTCAAAAAAGGTTTCCTTAAATACAAAGCCTCTTTTGCAATTCCTAAACATAAATTACTTAAAAGAATTGTGATGTTTCTCTCAACATTCTCAGCTGACACCTCTCATACAAAGCGAGAGCAGATCTCATAGTCTGACTTTGTACTGGGAATTTGTGTGGGATAGCTTTTCCTCCCTGCTTTCTCTCTTCTGAATGACACTGACATTGCCTTTGGCTTCATTTCTTCCAAAGTTTTTTTTTCTCCTTTTTAAATTTCTTATTTTAAAATATTTAGATCAAATTTTAAAAATAATGTATTAAAAATGAGATAAAATGCAAACCAGATACTTCCAGTCGCTGTGATTTATTAGTCCAATAGGTCTTTGACTGTGGCTGGTTAGCCTGGTTGTTAGAACACAGTGCTAATGATGCCAAGGTCAAGGGTTTAATCCCCCTGGCCTACTTCGCCTTGTTCCATTCCATGGACACGACTGTACTCATACCCAGCCCAAACTTGGTGTGAATGTATTCCTCTTGTCAGAGGGTGACAGAGACAATGTCGTTAGCCCAGATTTGTCACTACCTTGAGGAAAACTAGCAAAGCAACAAACAACAAACTCAAGGTATGCGTTGAACTCATGGTCTGTCATTTGTGAAGACAGATAACCCTATTATACAATTCAGTACATACTCTTTAGCAAAGGAAAGAGGAAGAACAGCCACTATATAAAGAAACAGATTCAGACAGGAGGATACCATGTAAGGAGGTCAATAGAAGAGAAGGGATGAATTCCCAATGATAAAATTGATAAAGCAACAATTAGGATGAGATTTCCTTTGAATTGAGCAGCATGTTCATTACTGCTGACCTTAATACATTTTGGGGGGTGATGGAGCAGAATAGAGAATAGAAACGGAGAAAGCAGATACAATGGAACTGAAGAGCTTTGAGGATGGCGGACAAGACAGGAAGCAGTAGTTGTAAGAGGACGTGGGACGGACATTTAGAGAAACACAGTAAATTTGCAGTGCCATTGAGGAGGGCAGGAGATCCTGAAGGACAACTGGTTAAAATGATTTTCATGCTTACCTGCGAGTTTTGATCTCCTGTTTTCATTTCTGGCCCATGGCACTATTGGTATCACTCTTTGATCCAGGCTACCAGAGTTCCTCCCGGCCCTGAGATTTAGAGTATCCCTCACTGGCCCTCTTCCTATTGTGCCTTTCCCCGTAGGAAATTATTGGGCAAAGGGGACTTGCTCACTTAAAATCTCTTCTAGCACCCCATTCCCCATCATACCATTGTATTTGAGTTCTATTATTGTCATAACCAATTATCACAAACTTAGTGGCTTAAAATAAGGTAAATTTATTTTCTTACGGTTCTGGAAATCAGAAGTACAAAAACAGGGCTCACATGTATCAGCAGGGCTGTGTTCTTTCTGGAGACTTTAGGAAAACCCATTTTCTCGCCTTTCTCGGCTTCTAAAGGCTGCCTGCATTCCTTGGCTCATGATTCGATTCCCTTCCACCTTCAAAACTAGCAATGGCCTGTAGAGTCTTTTTTCTTTCTTTGCATCACTATGAGAGACTCTTCTCTGTCCCTTGCCTCCCTCATATGAGGAGGCTCACCTCATAATTATTACATTGGGCCCACCAGAGAATCAGGCTTATCTTCTAAAAAGATAATTAGCAAGCCTTAATTCCATCTGCAATCTTAACTCCCCTTTCTAAGAAACAGAACACATTCAAGAGTTCCAGGAATTAGAATGTGGACATCTTTGGGGAGGGGAATAATTCTGCCTAGAAGAACTATGCTTCTTTAGTCACGACCTGACAATTTCCTGCACGGATGACGCAGGCCCATTTCCTCAGAGCCATGGTTCCTAGGGCAGGCTGCATTATCAATGGGCTCAGCTTAGGGTGAAGGGCTGGTCAAAACTCAGCTGTTTGGTTCCTGCAGGCAGGTAAGGAAGAGATTTAAATACACAGGTTGAGATATCTACATGCATGTACTGCAGGACCTGGGGGCGTTTCTTACATTGAGACCTCAAGTTAAAGTCAGGCATGGCAGTCACCACTCAAAAAAATAAGCTGCCCCCTACTTTTTTACTCTATCTTTTCTAAAAATATATTAGGAAAACCCACTTCCAGTTATCACTCCAAATAAAACTAGTTTAGTGGGCCCACCTCACTAAATTCCACCTGGATAATTTGGAAACAAACATTTTGAGAAATGTATTGGTGGGGTAGGGGGAAATGTAGTGACTGAGGACTCATGATTCAGAAGAGTTGGGAATGCTTAAGTTCATTCAGGTCAGGTTCCACATCAGAATTGAACCAGAAAAGCGTGAAAGGAGAAAACACAGAATGGTAAACTTTGAGGAACTTTAGCTCAAAACTACATAAAACTAAATTCCATACCCTTGCTGCTTTTCCAAGTAATTGTGACACCCTTACATAGTAGAGATGACAATGAGTACACCAGTGGTCAGATCACATTCCCTGGTCTGAGTGACTCACTCTTCCTTAATGGAATTGACCTGCATCCCCACCCCATATACACACTCCTCTTCTGCAACTCCAACCTGACTCAAGGGTAATCTGATCAAAAACTTCTTCTTTCGTGTATGTGTACATATGCGTAAGTAAACGTCTAGGGATGTGTACACATGTGTATAATGTATGTATGCATATCCGTATGCATACGTATTTGGTTATATATCCTTACTGCGGGGTTAAGAAAAGAGAACTAAACCAAGAGTCAAGAGAAACGGGACTTTGGTTACACTTCTGCCACTAGTTCCCAAGAAGACATCGATCAGACTACGTATTCACTTATTTATGAAAGAGGATGTTTTAAACTAGATGATCCTTTCCATTATTTTCCATTCTAAAACCCTAAATAGCTACTGAGGGAAAGTCAGGTACATCTGCTTTCCAACTAGAACTCAAATGTAGATTTCGTTAGCATGAATTATTTGAACTTTTATTAATGACCTTACTAAGACTACAGACTTTAACAGGCTATTTTCTCTCTGTGTCCATTTTACTAGATTCTAAGCCTAGGTAGAATTAATCTTTACTCTCTTATTTTCTTCCATCAGTACAATACAGAAACAAGGAGAAGTATCAAAAAAGATACTGCATTGTCGGAAGATTTTGCCAAACACATACAGACTTTCGTGTATATGGCTTACTAGTACCAAAGGACTTTTCTTGGTCATAGAATAAATATTTGCAACACCCTAGATGCCATGCGTGGCCTGGAAGATGCAGCAATGAGGGGTATGGACATGTTGAACCGTGCTCTGGCTTTATTTTATCATTCAGAAAATGTATATAGAATGCTTTCTAAGTGTTAGATATGGAGATGAACAAGATATAAATAACCTCTGCCAAAGTCTAGCTAAAGAGACAGATGTTGAACTCATAATTGCACAAAAGATAATCAACTACAGATATAAGTTATTTGAAAAAAAATAAATGTTTGAACAGAGGTTCTGGTATTGAGAAGTGGCTGTCCTCACACGCTTGCTCTGTGGCCTAATTGAATCACTTTGTATTCTATCTTTTTTAACATCATAAGGATTTTCTCAATCTAACATACAGTAGAAAGCTGAAAACAGAGTTTGAAATGATATTCTGCATTATAGCCTTCACTGATTTCATATGTGTTCACACACACCCCCAACAAATTCGTAAGTTTTTCTAATAATTTTTGCTTCTCCTTCTATTAGACTTCAATTATTCAGAGAATGTTTATTAAGCCAGGCATAATGTGTTTGAAATTTAGAGATAAAAGTCACAGCCTCTCCTCTCAAGCAAACGTGTTCATATTGGGGTGACAGGCAAATAAGCAACTGCAAATCAAATAGTTATTATTAGCATGATGCGAGCAGTATTCATAGAAGTACGAGAGCTGATGAAAATGGGGCATTAAAGCTGATCCTCGTCGGATGATTTGGAAGACAATTACCTGAAGAGCAAGAAGGAGTTAAGAAGTGAAGAAGGTGGGGGATGTGTTGGTGTGGATGTCCTGCATATATGTAAAATGACATGCTGGTAGAAAGTACCACAGCTTCTTTGTAGAATGCAGATCTCCATTCAGATAACTGGTAAACATTCGCAGGAAGTAGTGACATAGGCAGGGCCAGAATCTGAAGGTTTAAATTGTTGTTTCTACAGACTGTGAGATGTGACTGTGAAATTTTAAAAAGAAGAATGAATCATCACTGCACAGTTGGATTTGCAGTGGCTGGGACATTAAAGAGTAGTAGCATAAACTATGAAGAATAGGGAGAAGGTAGACCTTGGGGCCTGGAAATCACTAGAAGTCTCTTGCAGGCAGTAGAAATATAAAATTTTGGGTCAACTTGACTCCAAAACCAGGTATGGGGACTGTGAGGAGAGGGAAGGCGTGCCGGAAGATTCCCACACTTTTCACTGAGGCAACTTGTAGGGGGAGAGTTTCAGTAGAGATGAAGATTAAAAAAGAGGATCAAACTGGGGACATGAGATGATCAGTGCTATTGGGATGGAGGTCCTGATGTGACACCTATGCAGAGCGACCTAGAAAGAATGGAATAGATAGGTCTGAAACATAGGAAAGGGGTCTGATCAAAGGATGTCAATTTGGGAAACGATAATAATAAACATTTAAAGTAAATCATGAAACATATTATTGCTAGAAATACTCTTGCACTACAAAGAGCACAATTTAAAGTCCAAACTGTGCAAGCCCTTAATAAATATGCTTTTAATTTTCAGTGGATAAAATAATGAGTGAATAGAAACTTGCGGTGTAGCAAAAAGTTCCTATCCAATTTTTTTTTTTTTTGAGACAGTCTCACTCTGTCACCCAGGCTGGAGTACAGTAGCTCAATCTCGGCTCACTGCAGCCTCCACTTCCTGGGTTCAAGCAATTCTCCGGCCTCAGCCTCCCGAGCAGCTGGGACTGCAGGTGTGTGCCACCATGCCCGGCTAATTGTTTGTATTTTTAGTAGAGACAGGGTTTCACCATGTTAGCCAGGATAGTCTCCATCTCCTGACCTCATGATCCACCTGCCTTGTGGATCCCAAAGTTTTACAGGCATGATCCACTGCACCCAGTATCCTATCCAGTTTTTATAGTGTGAATGTGTGTATGTGCATATGTATCTGTGTAGTTATACACACAGACACTTACATAAACATTAACAAGATGAGATTGCAGGCATGATCCACTGCACCCAGTATCCTATCCAGTTTTTATAGTGTGAATGTGTGTATGTGTGTATGTGTCTGTGTAGTTATACACACAGACACTTACATAAACATTAACAAGATGAGAACTGTATATCTATATTAGTCTTCTAGGGCTGCCATAAATACCACCAACTAGGTGGCTCCCCCCAAAATTAATTTTTTCATAGAAGGCTAGAAGCACAAGACAAGGTGTGGCCAATGTTGGTTTCAAGGTGAGACCTTTCTTTCTGGTTTGTAGGCAGCTGCCTTCTCACTAGGACTTCAGATGATCTTTCCTCCGTGACAGAACAAAGAGAAAGGGAATGGGGTTTGACGGATAGATAGATATCTCTGGTGTGTTTTTCTCTTCTTATAAGGACCCTAGTCCTATTAGATTAGGGCCCTGCCTTTAAAATCTCATTTAACCTTAAAACCTCCTTATACGTCCTATTTTCAAATACAGCTGTAATATAAGTTAGGGCTTCAATATATAAATTTTTGGAAAGACATAGTTTAAGCTATTAAACATTAGTACATTTGACTTCCAAACTGACTTTTTCTCTGAGAAAGGATAGCCTGTGAAAATGGCAGATTGCTTTGAGTCATCAAAGAGGATGCGTACTATAAGGAGAGATATGTTTGCTGAGTCTCAGAGCTAGAGTTTGCTCATTTATAAAATGAGGCCCAGTGCAGGCTCACGGCTGTTATTCCAGCACTTTGGGAGACCAAGGCAGGAGGATTACTTGAGCTCAGGAGTTGGAGACTGGAATAGGCAACATGGCAAGACCCCTTCTCTACAAGAAGTTTTTTTTTGTTTTGTTTTGCTTTTTTTTTTTTTTTAAATTACCTGGGCGTGGTAATGCAGGCCTGCAGTCCCAGCTACTCCAAAAGGTGAGATACGAGGCTCTCTGCAGCGAGGGGGTGGCAGCTGCCATGAGCTGTGCTCATGCCACTGCCCTCCAGCCTGGATGACAGAGGGAGACTCTATCTCAAAATAAATTTTAAAAAGTGAGCATCATACTTTCTGATGATTACGTCAGGATACAAGTTTATTCTCACATATTTATTTTTCCTCATCTTGGGGAGGGTTAGATCCACTTGCAAATAGATAAATCTTTAGTAGCTGAGTGGGTTTAATCAATTACTCTCTATTGCTCTTTGAAAACCAGACTGCAAAAGCCAGAAATGGTGGACGTCCCACAGGAGTGTCATATCGTGAAGATGTAAACTTAAAGCAGGGATTGCTTGTGGAAAACGGTGCGCATTCTTGGCATGTGCGCACTTGCAGCGATCTTAACTTTCACTTACGATTATTTGTAATGAAGGAGCTGATCCCCGCGTTTCCTGCGCCTGCCCTGTTTTATCCCTTTGTACACTTGGCTTTCGTTTGGCCCCAGCCTCTGAGTTGGTGTTCCCCGTAAAAGCTCCTTGGAGTTGGGCAGCCCTCGCCCTGGCGGCCAGGTGACACAGACAGGGTGGGAACCTGCCGAGCCTTGAGGGCGCGGAGCCTCTGCATACCATTCTCCTCCCACCACCGTCCCGCGCTGGAGGCGGAGAGGGCTGCAAACTTCGCTCCAATCCGCAGCCGGCCTTCCCCGGGGTCCCCTGCAGGGTGACCCGCCCGCTGCTAAGCGAGTTAGAGAAACTTTGCAGAGCCCCGCGTCAGCGCCTGGGGAGGCGAAGGCCCCCTCCCTGGCGTTCCCCTCCCCCTCGCCCCCGCCTCCGGGTCCTCGCACCGCCGGGAGCACCCGTGATAGGACGAGCCCAGGGCGCGCATTGTGCATATGCAAAGCACGGCCCCGGCTCCCCACGGCTGCCCGACCCGGGCCTGGGCTGCGGCTGTGACTGGCGCTGCCGTGGGCGCCGCAGCCCTGCGCGAGCCGGACGCCGTCATGCCCCAGAGGCGCAGCGCGCGGCTGCGTCCCCGAGCCGCTATATAAGCGCGGCAGGGGACACCCGGAGGGGCTGAAGATGAAGGTGCCCGCGCGCGGGCCCCCGCCGACTGCCAGTCCCTCTGGAGTCCGCGCCCCGCGCGGAGCCCGCGGCCGCCCAGGACCCGCCTTCGCCGCAGAGGCAGCTGGAGCAGCGACAGAGGCGGCAGCTGCGGCGGCGCCCGCGCCCCTCGCGCCAGCGCGCAGAGCGGCGGCGGCAGCTCGGGGGCCGCCACTGCCCCGGCTGCCATGAGTTGCGCGGAGGTGATGTATCACCCCCAGCCGTATGCAGCGTCCCAGTACCTGCCCAACCCCATGGCAGCGACGACCTGCCCCACAGCCTGCTACCAGCCGGCGCCCCAACCTGGCCAGCAGGTGAGTCACCGGCCGGGCAGCCTGCCGGGGGCGGGGGCGGGGGGCACCGCGGGGATCGGGCTGCGGCTCGGCGGCGTCCCGCGGGCACGCGTGGCGCGGAGGATGCTCTGGGACCTGCGGGAGCGTCCTGGAGCAGAAAGCCGTCCCCGGAGAGCGGAGGAGAGGCTGTGGCTCCGGGAAGGGAGCGCGGCGGGGCGGACGGGCGGGTGAGGCTTGACCCGGCTGGGGCTTCACTGAGCTGTGCTCGCCGGAGCTCAGAGGCTGCTCCTCACAGCCACCCTAGCTCTAGGACGCAGCTCTCTGAAGCTCACCGAGGGCATCTGTCTTAGGACTATGTGAGTAAACTTCCTTTAAACCAACTGTTTTATCTGTTTGCAAAGGTGGAATGTTTCAGGGTTTTGTTGATGAGGAAGATGAAGTGTGCTGACAGCAGAGTTCACAAAACGATCTGGGACTTTAATGGGGGGACACCGGTCTAGCATAATCTATGGGGTGTTACTAGAACTTCTCCAGAGGGTCTTTCTCCCTGTGACTGTGACTTACAGGACAGGGAAGGATTAAGGTTGTTCATTCATTTTCTCATCCCAGCAAAGCGCAGAGTTTTAGTGCTCTCTGTTGACAGTGTGTCCCTCAGCCAAGAGGTTGTTACCTTGGATCTCTGGATGCTGGGTCTCCACTCTTCCAAGAGTAACTGAAGATGCCCATAATAAGGGACGTGAACTGAGGAGATGCTATAGTTACTTTCGAAGGAACCACAGAGTGCCTGAGGTGCCCTTCGACGTTACTCTCTGGATTCAACAGAGTGTGCCAAGGCTTAGTTAGTACTACATTAAAACGAAAAGTGCGTGTGGCAAGGGCTGTATCAAAATAGAGTCCACCTCAGACTATGGGAGTTAGGGTGGGTGGATTCGGAGAAACTTAAAAAATAGAACTAGATTTGGTTAGGAAATTATCATCCTTACAACGCATTGATTTATTTCTTTCTACTTTCTTAGGAACCACGTTTTATTACAAACCTTTATAGGTTTGACCCATTAATTCATCTGGCCTTTTACTTTCTATATTTCCTCTATCTCTGTCTCTTGGCTAGAATCACAGTGCCACTCTCTAGAAAGAAATCTAACTTTCTGTTTAGAATTTAGGAACTGTGAAGTTCAGCTGATTTTGGAAGGGTACATATCCCAGATTCTTCTGCTAAACGGTACCAGCTTAACCAGGACCAATCAGGGCAAAAGAGGAAGGAGCCCTACTTTCTTGCTTTTTTTTTTAAAAAAAAAATATTTAACAGCTCCAGCATTTCAAAGCACCTCTGATATTATAGAGGCCTTCAATTATGATTTGGAATGTGGATGAGCAACAAACTAAAACTTCTCTAAATATTCAGGAAGATACTTTCCTCCCTTAAAAAATAATAACTAATAGAAGTTGTTTCAAATATAGTTTTTTTTGGGGGGGGGTTGTGAAATCAATGAATCTGAGGAGGAGTTAGTACTAACTTCTTTTTTTGAGCTAGAAAATAACATTCAGTATCACAGAAAATGACAAATTACCAATCATAAGAGTTTTCAATAAGAAATGACTCCAAATACTTTATTTAATGTTTGCCATAGCCTTGAGACTCAGTCCCCAAATTCAATTCTTTTGCTAAACTCATCGACATACTGAAGACCAAATTTTTAAAAAGTAAAAAATAGAATAAAAATCAGAAAAACTCTGACCAATGTTCTTCTTAAAAAAACAAAACGAAACAAAACAAAACAGACTATCTACATTGATTAGTTACATAATGATCAACTTCTATATTTGGGGCTTTTGTAGACATTGCTTAAGTAGATGTTAGGCTGAGTCAACCATAAGAATGTAGCTGAGAGGTGTGCTTGGAAATTTTCATGTTGCCTTTACTAAAATGGATTGTCCAAAATTTCTTTCTTTCTTCATCTTCTTTTTTTTTCCCCCTTTGGTCAAGTAAAGAAACTATTTGACCATAACTGGCTAGCTAAATAAAAAGAGACTTGACAGTGTAACTGCTGTTCTTTTACTGTCAGAAGTTTATTTTGATGACCTACATTTTCTATTGGAAAAGAGAGTAAAGGAAATTCTTATCAGGCTGACAGCATTTTTAGACTATGCGTTGTGTGGGCGTAGTGGGACTAATATTGACTTGGCCCTAATGCAGTCATCCGAGGATACATATTTTGGTTGTTTTTGCATTCCATAAGGTTTTATCATTATTATCCATGAAGATTGTTTTTTTCCGTACATGGGAAGTGACCCCTAATAACATCTTGCCTGGGAGACAGAAATAAGGGCTACAACTCCTGCTGCATTTCAAAAATTGATTTCTCGAGAAGAACAAAAAGAAAAAGGAGCAAGGAAAAGTCACAGTCATCAATAAATGTTAATGGTCATTTAAAAAATGCTAGAAGAGACAGCATTGAAGTTTTGTACTGCTTCTGTATTCAATTGTAGTAGTGTATCTGTCAACTGATTTTCCCCTCAAACTGTATAGCTCTGAAGTCCTTATTAGTATATCAAAATGATTCATTCATTATGATGGATTTTAAACACAGGTATATTTTCCCTGTAATGTAACAAAAGATTGTGTAACATTGAGAATTATTTTAGAACTAACAGAACTTCATTATCCAGGCACGTGTACTCTCACGTTTTCCCTGTAAGCACAGATGTGCACTTGCAAATTTAAGTTTAGGTTTTTGTTGAACATACTGTATGATGTAGGTGGGTAATCAGTGAATGTCTTACAAACCTAGTTCACTGTATATATATTAGCCTGCACTGCAGGGTGTTACTTAGGTATACAGTGCTAAAATTTGTCCAAATTATATATTTTATAGTCCCTGACATTAATTCCTAGAAATTGCATGGCTGAGTATAAACCCTACAGGGTGGTTTATAAAGCCCAAATTGCTGAGGGCTACTGGGTGACCTGTTTCCTGTGCCCACCATCTCTTCCTGGCTTTAGTATGTGTCTCTAACACCTCCTCAGGAGACCTCTTTACTCAGCCTCTCCTCACACACTCTCAAAGGTTTCAGGATTGTGCAGTTTATAGATGAGACACAGAACAGTCACCAGTTTTCTAATTGTGCGTGGGGATTTTTAACAATCACACTTTGATCTTCTTATACAATGGAGTATATTTACTCTGTCCTCTTCCGGGGTAACAGCTGGATGAATCTGCATGCATGTTTTCACTTGAAAAAATTAAGTGCCCTTGGAGGCAGAACTGCATTTATAAGTCTTGTAAGGTGTTTTTTCAAACTGTCTCTGGTCTCTGCTACCTTGGTTGAGTCATACAATTATTGTAAGATTCAGTTTGTCAGAGAAGAAAAGCCCTGGAAAAACATAACTTCAACAATTCCTTTTACGTATGAGAAAATGGATTTTTATAGGACTGAAACGCCTGGCTAAAGATTTCAAAGTTGATTGGTGACAAAAGTAGGACCGCCATATCTCCCTTTCTCCTGTGTAGCATCTTTGCACAATGCTATGAAGTTTTCTTTTTTAAAAAAATTTTTATTGCATTTTAGGTTTTGGGGTACATGTGCAGAACATGCAAGATAGTTGCATAGGTACACACGTGGCAGTGTGTTTTGCTGCATTCTGCCCCTTCACGCATATTTGGCATTTCTCCCCATGCCATCCCTACCCCGCTCCCCCCGCCGCTGTCCCTCCCCTATTTCCCCCAATAGACCTCAGTGTGTGGTACTCCCTTCCCTTTGTCCATGTGTTCTCATTGTTCATCACCCGCCTATGAGTGAGTATATACGGTGTTTCCTTTTCTGTTTTTTTTGTTTTTATTTTTTCATGTTTTGCTATTGCACAATATGCTTATTTTTGTATTTAGGTCTCCAATCAATTTTTTTTGATAGTGAAGATTAATATGCAGTAGATTCTTTGGTCTTGGAGTGAAAGATTCTTTCCAAGTCCGTGGTAGTGTACTTTTTAAAGTTTAGGCATTCCAAAGGCCTTTAGCAAGCATTTGTATTATGCTAATGACTTATGCTATCCATGTTGCATCCTTGTTGATGAAACAGAATATCCACTTAGCAAATGAATATTTATTTATCTAAAATATAATACAGAAAGTGGTATTAGCAGTTAATTTTAAGTGCCTCATCTGTCATTGCTATTCCAACGTAAGTTTAGATTCATTAAGAGAAAGAATACAATTATAACCAAAATACTTTCAATTTGCAGACAACTTATTTGAGGCAGAGGATCTATTTTTCTTGAAACTGTAAGTAAGGACTTAAGCGGATTTATAAAAATTCATACAGGACTTATTTGAGAAAGAACAGCCCTTGTAACTCCACACCACACAAATTAACTTCACTGCAGAGACTTAGAGGCTTGAAGCACCCCACAGCTTCATGCTCCCAATAACTTCCCAGCCAGAAAATTCAAAGCCAGAGGAAAAATTAAATGTTAAAATAAACTGAACTGTTGTCTCTGGCAGTCAACCAGAATGGAGATTACAATAATGATGGAAAGGGCAAGATTGAGATCCATAAAATCATGCATAGTGAGGATGTGTTCACCAAGAAACCAAATACTAGGACAAGGTGACACTTGGATAGATGCAAGAAAGTCCTACCTTATCTAGCTCTTAGTAAAATTTCACATCTTACAAAGCTGGAGATGGTAAGGACGTGACCTATAAGATGGGAAAAGAGGTATTTAGAGTGGAAAGTCTTGCTCTCCTACGTACTGTCTCTTTAGGCTACTGCAAAAGAGGCTGGGCTGTGTGTGTATATGTGTGCGTGTATGTCTCTGTGTATGTACATGTATATATATTTGTCATATCTATCTGTGCAAAGGGAATTTTCAATATGAATAAAACTATTATGCTTATGATGTCTAAGGCAGATCTTAAAGCAAATTTGTAAGCTAGGTGACTGTCATTCTAAAACCTGGGTGCTTAGCTTAAATCTCATTCTTGTAGGCTTTATGTCCAGTTAAGTTTTTAAAAATCTGACAATTAATACATCCAGTAATAGATAATATATTAAGGTATCACCTCCAATAAAACATTTTTATTCAAGAAGCAAAGGCTCTCTAAGAGTCGAATTTCAGTCTCTGTCAGGGACGGTGAAGGCAAAAATTTTGAGCTAAGCTCTGCTCTGAACCTTTCAAAACACATCTCTTTAAGCAGCTGGTTTTCTGCTCTGACTACTCATTTAGGAAGAACCTAAGAGTGCCTTGAACCATTAGACCCAAACAGCTGCTGCTAGAACAACTCATAAATCCATAATTACTGATCGTTCAGTGGACACCAGATTTATGCCAGTAATTTATAAGTGTGGTCTGAACTGGGGTAACTGAATCATTTTTCACTTGTCTCCTTCATTAGTAGAAGAAGAAAAAAAGAATGACCTAAATTCAACACGTGTCGTTTCTCCTTAAAACTGTATCATTTCAGTGTGCCAAAACCCTTGTCATTGGAGGATGGAGTAGGGGGACTCTAAAAATGTATCCTTTCTTGTTAATATGAAGATAGATAAAGGAAGCACCGTAACTAATTCCTAGGAATTGGGCTAGATGACCCATGTCTGAAAATAAATTATTCTTTAGTGGTCTGTAGGTTTTTTTTTTTTTTTTGGCTAAATATCAGAAGAGGCAGCCAATGTAGGAAACAAAATTAAGTGTGAATTTGTCTAGAGCTCCAGCATATCGCTTATTAAGATATAGTATTGGATGAGAGACCACTGAGACAATCAAATCAAAGCTTCTTGTTTTCAAAAGAGGAAGCTAAGGGCCAGAAGGTTCAGTGACTTGCTCAGACTCATGAAAATAGTTTTGGTCATTCTCTTTCCCATTTCAGTTCTCTTTCTTTGTATTCCCTTCCCATCTGTGCTGCTTTAGAAACAAGAAAACTATTCTAATTAAACTAATGTTAGCTTTTGAATATTAGCTACTTAGAGAATGCAGTGCAATCAGCCATATAATAAACCATGAGGCTCTTTATTTATTTTGCCATTACCATACTCTTCTAACTAATTATGAGAAGTCTGAGTTTAGGAACAGGCTATGACTTTCATCTTTGTGACTTCAAGTCTTTGCGTAATTTCTGACAAAAAGGAGGAATTAATTGACAATTAGATAAGTTAATGAATAATGGATAAATTATCTTTAAAATGTAGTTATACCCTTAGTCTAGTAATAGATTATACATATGAACTAGAAATTTTTATGTTGGAAATTGTTGTCTCCTTCAAAGTAACTGGTCTGAGAGAGAGCACATCCCTTTATGATATGATCATTGCTTAAAACATTTTGGGAATGTAAATTTTGAAATCGCCTCTAAGCCCATGGCACATTTTTTTGAACATCATCAAACCCGGAAATTTTTCTTCCTTGGGGGTTTAGGTTTGACTTTTTGATAATGACCAGAATCATTTAGAGGCAAATGCACTCAAAAGTAACTCATATTGTTAAGTTATATTATTTTTGGTTGGTTCCCCCCTCCTGTTAAGATAACAAACAGACACACAGAATTGTGAGGTGTGATTTTGTCTCCCAAATTGACTCTGCTCACATTTCCCAAATCGGATTTCCAGAAAAAGTGTAGAAAATGGTTTCATGTATCTTATTTTTCAAGGAGGTAATCTATTTTTAGATATAGAAGTTCAGTTTCATCTAGAATTACATATATATTTAAAAGCATGGCAAATTGTTTAAATCTCTAATTTTTTAATGTCATGAATTTTAGACTGTCCGTGTGATGCCATGCTGACTGATACTTTCTGTTTATTCAGTTAAAATAAATATCCTATCGAGAAGCATTGTCTTTAGTCTATTTTATGAATGCATGCTTTGTAAACAGACAGAATTAGGTTCTAATCCCATCTCTACCACTTACTGTTAGAGTTAGACCATCCTGACCCAGTAGTTTTCCCATTAATTTGTTACCTGGGGAATACTTATTCTGACAAAATAATTATGTGTGAGAGAACAGTTACGTGAAACAAAATATATAAAAGGTTTGTGACATACGTTCCTTAGCAGGACCCAACCTCATGTAACCCAACCTATCCTTCTCCAAATAGGCGAAGAACCAAAATCTGTTATCCATGTAAATAAAGAAATATGTGGCCAGGCATGGTGGCTCATGCCTGCAATCCCAACACTTCTGGGAGGCCGAGGCAGGTGGATCACTTAAGGCCAGGAGTTCAAGACCAACCCGGGCAACATAGTGAGACTCTGTCAGCTCCAAAAACAATAAGAACAAAAAATAAGTCCGGCATGGTGGCACACACCTGTAATCCCAATTGAGGTGGTGTAGTCATTTGAGCCTGAGAGGTGAAGACTGCAGTGAGCCGTGGTCATGCCACTGCACTCCAGCCTGGACGACAGAGCGAGAACCTGTTTCAAAAGAATATATATATATATATATATATATATATATATATATATATATAGTCAACTAGCAGTGTCCTGCTATTTTGGCCTCTAGGATTTTGAAATATTTACCCTGGGATAGTGATTTCTTCTTATAGCTCCAATCAGGTTTTTGAACAATAAAAAAAATCATTGTATTATACAAAGATAGCCAGTAGATTTTCTTCTTAAAGCTGTTTCTAAATAGCCAAAGACTCCAGTGATTCATTAAAATACTTTTGTTTCCCTAGCAAAAAAAGTTTCCACATATGCACGGTAATCATTTGGCATTTTGTAGGCTTAAGCCTTGGGGAGTTAGTGGTATTTGGCTCCTGACATGGAAGTCTTTCTCTTGTCAGACAAATCCTTCCCCTGCACATTCCTGCTAAAAAGTTCGTTGCTGTTGTGCCTAATGGCAGGCAGTGTGGTGTACTGCCCAAGCAAACTCTCCACGCTGATAGTTTAACCTTTTTGTGAGTTAGCTTTAACTTGACAGCTATTCACAAATTTGTTGTTTCATCTTACTCCAGAGTCATTTGACCTGGGGGAAAATTGTCATAACTATGTAGTGGTGAAGAGACATAAATGTGCATTTAAAAAATGCAACAATTAGTAGTCTTTAAATTATCTTTAGATGACTTTATTTTTGTTAACATTTATGCAGGGCTTTGTAAGAAAAACAAGTATTTCTGAGAAATCTGGATATTTTTAAGAAGTGATTGTGCATTTTGAGAAAAATACAAATTAGATTATGTTTTGACCTTGATTTAGGAAATCTTGGTTCTGATGATTTGATATTGAGTCTCAATGTTTTGAATTTTGTAAATTATTCCCACAAAAGAATGTAACACTGGGAAAGTTTCACTGAAGGAGCAAACACAAAGTGAATACAGCATATGGCAGAAGCGCTCATGAGCAAAATACTTATTTAAAAAAATACATTGATTTACAGCCACCAAAGCACAGACATCAGAAAGTAGTTGAGGCACCAGAGTCTATGGAGAAGGAAATTAAGATTGGGATGAATGGCGGCATTTGAATCAATTGCTGCTTAAATACTGTTTCTGTTTTCTTCATGGTCACATGTAATGTTAAAAAATGTATGCAAATTCAACCTTGGCACATTATGTAGTTATCAGGCCATTTGGATGCTTTGAGGTTCTTATTTTAACCAGTACTGTTGATCGTGACACTATAAATGTCTGTGTATGTGAGTGTGTGTGTGTGTGTGTGTGTGTGTGTTAAATGTAAATATTGAAATTGGTTTACTATAATCTGTGAAAATTAACCTAACTTTATCTGAAAACAAGCACAAGTGGCAATGGTAGACGTTCTTATGCCCTGCCTATTGATAGATATAAGTCTTTTTTTCATTTTATGTCTTTGATAGTTTTCTAGCAAATTTATTTAATTAGTGAAAGAATTGGCTTAAAGATCAGAGAGAGAGATAAAAATAGAGGGAAAGAAAAAAGAAAGTATATTATATAATTGTTCCAAAATATTTATTTAATTAGAGGAATCAGTACACCTATTTTAAAGAACCATATATGTTTGCTGTATCAAAAAGGAATATTTCAGTATACATATTTATATCAATATAGATATGTTACACTTATGAAATAAAAAGAATATAAAGAATGCATACATTGAGATAATTCTTTTTCTAAAATAAACTGATGACAGGGATTTTAATACAGGGGCAGCTTTTACTTACTATTTCCTACTGGATATTGAAAAATATAATTTTTAGATTAGTTTATTTCTATCCAATCATTCAAAAATTGGTAGGACAAGTAACACAGTATTATGAAGCATTTAGAAAATTGTGATATCTTAAATAGATTGAATTTCTATAGTTTAAATATAATAGTTTAATTGATTTTAAAATGTCAATTTAAAAATTGATATTTTGTAATTGCTACTATTGATCAGAATAGTATTTGGCATTTGTTTCAGGATTCATGGCTTTCAAATTCTTTACATATATACACATTCACTTATATTTCATCTAAGAATTAATTGCTGTTGCTTAAGGGTAGACTAAAACACTGACTTTATTTGGGTTATTAGTAGCCAGCCTCTTTTATTTAAAGGATGAATGTTGCAATTCAACAAATAAGGCAATTATATGCAAAACTCACTCTCACAAACTGATGGTGAGCTGGACATTAACAGAGAAAAGAAATTAGTTTCACAGACAATAGTGAACAAAATGTAGACAATGATGCCACCATGTAGATAGGTTTTAGTGTCTTTTCATATAAAAAGAGTGCTGCTTTCTAATGTGCCGGAATATCCAACAGAGAGTGTGTGCATATGGTTAAAGCAGTACATGTTTTAGGTAAATACACATGCACACCAAGAAGCAGTACTGTGATTTGACTAATAAATCATAATATTCATTTAATTTTATAATGGAATTTAAAACTAGCAGTAGCTTTAGAGGGTGTTCAGCTCAGTTCTCTCATTTTACACATACCATATGTTTCTATGGTGTTTTTAACCATTGAAGTTAAATATAAACATGTTCAAATCTGTGCTGAAGTAGATTATGAGAAATAAAAACACTCAGTCATTACAATCACCTATTCATCAGCAAGGCACACTCATTACAAAGAATGAATTATCTATTCATCAACAAATGATAACCATATTGACACAAACTTTAAATAAAATCAAAATATATATTTCTAAATAACATCCTGAAATGTTAGCTAGCAGCTCACAGTATTTCTGAATATTTCAGGACTCACCTTATACAGGGAAAACGTATTCAGTGCTGGGGAAAGGTGTTAATTTATTGAATGGTGCATTATAATCTGTAGCTTTACCTTTTGAAGCTACTAATTACAATAGAAACTTAGAGTCTGGGATATGTATTCTCTAACAACTGCACAATTACTGAGTATTCTGGAGTGACTTATCTTGTTCAATTCACATTCATTTTCCACAAAGTTTTTTTTCGAAGTAAGAAAAATGGAATGATCAAGGATCAGGTTTTGCAGACATAAAGATGACAGAGAAACCTTGTTTGGTCGCTAGAATAATACATTTCAAAATCTTTAGCATTATCTTCTTATATGTAATTCATATTGAAGTTGATAATAAATGTAATATGTGCTCAGTGAAAAACGTTTGGAAATACTGAAAAGCAGGAATAAGAAAATGACAATTAACTACAAATGTATTACCCAGAAAAACAATACAAAATATGTTTTTGTACATTTTCACTCTAGACATCCCTCCCTGCCTTTCCGCACCACATACATGCACCTGCATATCCACACGCTAGACATCCCTCACTCGCCGCCATTCCCCAGCACATACGTATGCACACGCATGTCTACACCTGTATGTTTTCCTTATGCATCTGACTCTGCAGCTTATGTGATTTGTGACTTTGTCAAGTTACTTAACTTTTCTGTGCCCCAGCTTTTTAATCTTTACCAATATGGATAGCATTCATATCCATGTTATAGAACTGTACAGATTAAATGAGATGATAAATATAAATTTTTAGAAGCACATCTGACACAATGTAGATTATTATTGGAGTTATAATATACTTTTAAACATTTTAAACTAATGAATCTTTCTTATTTTATTTGAAAGATTAGCCCATTACTAGTATTTTATAAAATTTTCATAAGCCATAATAAAACTTTTTCCCCTCCTGATAATGGTAGTTAAGTGGAGCATCTGCAAAATATGTTCCATGCAAAATGGATCTTCACACAGAGTTATTTTGTCGTTTTAGTTTGATTTTTGAGAAATGAGTTCAGCACGACTGCCAAATCCTTTTATAAGATGCTACATTCCTGTTTTTATTTCAGTTTATTTTATTTATGAAAAGTTCATTTCTCCTCCACCCCACCCCCAGACAGTCATTTCTTTCTGTGTTAAACCATAACATTGCTGTACATTACATTTTTAAAAACAAACCAAAACTGGAAAGAAAAGCTAGAAGGAATATGCCATTATTTTTTAAAAGTCATTCTCCTATTGGCCTAGCTAGAGGGAAAAAAATTTCTGTTTTGAAAATATACTGTTTGATAATGGATGTTTATGTTTGTTTGCCAAATGTAGAATCATAGACCTTTTTTTTGGTGTGGGAAGGAGGCAACTGGTTTGGGGAGGGAGAAATGGAATAAAGCAGATGAAGAAGAATCAGTTTGCAAACATATGTTAATATTTAGATTCTTTTTTTTTTAAATGAAAACTTAACTAGTTAATGCTCTTTTACAAACTGTCTTTGATACTGTGTTTTGTTTATTCCATCCCAGAAGAAGTTAGCGGTATTCAGCAAGATGCAGGACTCTCTGGAAGTCACCCTTCCCAGCAAACAAGAGGAGGAGGATGAGGAGGAGGAGGAGGAGGAGGAGGAGAAAGACCAGCCTGCCGAGATGGAGTACCTTAACTCTCGCTGTGTCCTTTTCACTTATTTCCAGGGAGACATTGGGTCAGTAGTGGATGAACACTTCTCAAGAGCTTTGGGCCAAGCCATCACCCTCCATCCAGAATCTGCCATTTCAAAAAGCAAGATGGGGCTAAGCCCCCTATGGCGAGGTAAGAATTCAAAAGCAGATGCTCTCCAGGGCACTGTCTCTGTTTTGCAACCGCCTGTATCAGGTTCCAGCTGGAGACTTGCCCCTGAGGATGGATATCCACTTGCTTTTTAATATTTAAGGACAGCGAGGAATTTCTTTCAAACGAACAGCTGGATTGGTTTTGTCGCATGTGGAATGCAGGGTTGGAAAGGATGCAGTCACACCCCTTAAATTCCTTATGAAACCTAGTGATACAACCGGCTTGAGTTTATAGTGGCTGGATTGAGCTGCGAATCACCATTCCTAAAGCCCCAGTGGCCCAATTTGGTTCTCTAAATAATAGTCGTGCCTAAATCAGCTCTTAAAAAATTAGCTCTTGCTCATTCCAATAGGTGCTACGTGGTGACATAGAAGAGACCTGAGTCTGACACAGGGATACAGACCTTGGGACCTGTCTGTGTTCTGCTGATAGACTTCTGTGTCCTGATTTGTTGCAGTATTAACTCTTTGTGGTATAAAATCTAGGCACTTTTGACAGTATCTGCATGGTTTAAACTAGTGTTTTTACCTTGATGAAGGAGGAGTACATTGGGCTTCTTTATTTCTTTCTCTATCGAGGTCACAGAGATGTGTTTGAAACTGATTTCTGACTCACAGAAAATTATTGGTGACATCTAAATCAGGATAATTACAGGGTTACAGAAAAGCATAATACGTCATTCCAATGACAGCTTCAGAGAAATCTGTTACAGCAGTGATTTCTTCCAAACTCACCTGGTTATAGGAATGATCTGCTAAAATGGTTCTTAAGGTATGATTTTCCTGACCGGGAGCATCAGTACCACACGGGAGCTTGTTAGAAGCACAGATTCTTGGGCTCCACCCCAGAACTGCAGAATAATAAACTCTGAGGTGGGGCAGTCTGTGTCTTACTCAGCCCTCCCAGTGACTCAGTTGCAGGCTTGAGTTTGATAATCATTCATGTAGTGCTGCTGTTAGACAGTTTGCAGGGCCCCTTATCTTGAATCTCTTGACCTGGAATCTTCATAGGAAGGTGTGGGAATCACACTTAAACAAGGGTATGGGTGACTCCTGTCATGAGGAAAAGCTGGTCACCTGTGGACAGGGCCAGGTGAGCAGTGAGCAGTGACTAGTGATCCCCTCTCAGCAGCCCAGGAATGGTTCTGCTCTACCGTAAAAGTCCTGGCCACGTGGAATTGCTGGGTCTGATTTTTCTTACCTGCTTTAACTTTCTTTTCTTCTCTCCCTTCTTCCCCTCTTACTCTCTCTCCTTCCTTCCCTCCCTGTTTGTTTGCTCTCCTCTCGTCTCCTTTCCTTCTTTCTTTTTTATTTACTTCCTTATTTTTTCTTTTAGTAAACATAAACAACACTAAACAGTGACTATAAAGGGGAAGGTGAATTACAAATAAAATATCCAAGTCCCTGATAGAAACGAATTGAAATACATACTACTTATTTGATGAGTAAATAGTACGGACTTACTACGAGAACTTAGTTCCTGGAAGCCCAAGATGCTTATGGAGTCAACTAATATCCCATTTAACAGGACGTGATGAGTACCTTTAATAATTTGTAGAGAAGAAAACTAGGAAAACATTAGTGAATTGGATGGCTTTAATAAATAATTTGCTATATCAATAATAAATCCTATCGTGAAAATCAGTCCCAGGAGAGTAGCAAACATAGTGTCTACTTCTTTTAGCACAAGGACATATGCAACCTTGCTATCATTTAACCCGAAAGGTCAGAATTAAAGTCCCCAATTTTTCCTTGGTGCGAGAGTGATTGTCTATAGTATCGTATTCAAAGTAATTTCAAGTGTGATGTTGTAAATGTGCAAAAATCCTGTGACACATCAGCGTTTTCTCTGTAATTTGCATAACACAATGTACAAGGTCCTTTAGCAGATGTTAAATTTGAGCATAGAAAGGGTTTATAAAGGTAGTATTAGAATTTTCTTGGAATCATCTTAAATTTGATTTTCAAGTATGTCTCTTGTTTTATTTATTTACTTACTCAGCAAACATTTCTCAACCTCCTGCTATGTGTTAGGCAATGTGCTGAGTCCTGAGACTGTATCAGTGAAGCAAACAGCCCAAGGCTCTACCCTCATGAACTTTGCCATAGTTGTCTTTAGTTGTGAATTAGTCAGATTTAGATAAATGTATGAAACGTGGTGCTGACGTTTTGGGGTAGAAACTGAAAACAAACGATTATTACCAAAGGTGCTATTTTACATCAGGTGGCAACAAAAGCCCTGTCTGACACAATTATGTTTGAGCGCACAGCTGAAGGGAATAAGAATACGCATCATGTGATTATCTAGGGAAAAATAATTCTACACAGAGGGGACAGACAGTACAAAGGCCCTGAAGATGGATTGAACCTCGAATAATACTCCATAAGAAGCAAAAATACTGGTGTGAGGGGAAGAAAACGAAAAGCAATAGGTGGAAAACAGATATTTTAGAGCTGCGTGTGTGTGTGTGTGTGTGTGTGTGTGTGTGTGTGTCGGAGTTTTGCTCGTCACCCAGGCTGCAGTGCAATGGCGCAATCTTAGCTCACTGCAACCTCCGCCTCCCGGGTTCGCATGATTCTCCTGCCTCAGCCTCCCGAGTAGTTGGGATTACAGGTGGCCGCCACCACGCCCAGCTAATTTTTGTTTGTTTATTTGTTTTTTAGTAGAGACGGAGTTTCACCATGTTGGCCAGGCTGGTCGTGAACTCCTGACTTCAGGTGATCCACCCACCTCAGCCTCCCGAAGTGCTGGGATTACTGGCATGAGCCACCACGCCTGGCCGTTTTAAAGCTTTTTACATCAGTTTATCAGAGTATACCAGGAACGCAGCATGCATTTCAATTTTCATCTCCTATTCTCCCGCTAAGTCTACAAACACCACATCTGCTTATCATTCCTCATTTTTTCTGATGCTCACAGCAATGTGTTTCTATGCGGAACATCTGAAATAAATATGAATTGATTAAGTGACTGAATTAAATGAACCAATTTCATACCATGTATCCAGAATTAGAAAACAAAAACGCCTTTAATAGAAAATTTCTTGGTAGTAAGTTATATGAAATCGTTGGGTATAGTTTTCTTATTTATAAAAGAAGGTGGTTGAATTCAATAATTGGTAAAAATCTTTTCTTCTGTAAAGTGTGATTTCAAATGTATTAGTTGCTTTTCTTAGAACTTTGACATAGTTGTCTTTAGTTGCGAATTAGTCAGATTTAGATAAACATATAAAAGTTGCACAGGATTTACAGGAGAGCCACAATCGGAAATTAAAGATATCGAAAATGTCTTAAAGAAGAGGTTCAATAAAATGAGATTCACATTTTCATTCTCATAAAATAAGAGAGTTAGTGGCACTTTGATTTTAATTGGCAAAGCTTCACAGGATTGGAAGAACGCAGTCTTTGGAATCCATTTTTTTAGATTCATGTCCCAGCCATTATCTTTTGCCTGCCATGTGATCTTGGATTACTAAATTTAAATCTCTTACATCAGCTTCCTCAACTGTAATATATGTTTAAGGATACCCATCTCCTAGAGTGATTGTAAAGATTTTTAAATAATGTATATGAATCATTTAGCACAGAGCTTGACTCAATGTGCTAAATGAAAGTCAGATGCCTTTTCTCTTTTCTTTAAGTAAGTTTTCACTCATTTGGCACATAGAAAACAAACCCTGAATCTTTATCCAGGAACATTATTTTCTGGAATTTCGTGTTTTTGGTACAAAACACAGAGTCCTAGATAATAGTAGATAGTAAAGGCTATTGATAATGTTAGTCCATGGTAGTGATGCTTAGAAAGGTATAGTTTCCAGCATCAACTTATTAGAGTGCCGCAGAAGTGGTACCGCGCTGCAAACAAATCTAATAACTGAATCCTGTTTGACTGCAGTTCCATGGTACCTCTTTAGACAAGAAGAGTGTGCGTCAGCTAATAATGAAATAATGGTTACAGTTTGAATGTGTATCTTCTTGATGAAGCTGGGAAAGTTTTTTTTAGGTATTTTTCAGCTGTAAGGCAAACAGTGACAGAAAACATATGTCTTTTATTTGGCGCCATGTCTCACCAGTTACCTTTAATCCTGCTATATATTCTAACAGGCTTGAGAGAATTTCATTTCTCCATTAAAAAAAAATAACAAGCTCAAACCTGTAATCCCAGCACTTTGGGAGACCAAGGTGGGTGGATCACCTAAAGTCAGGAGTTCAAGACCAGCCTGGCCAACATGGTGAAATCCAGTCTCTACTAAAAATATAAAAAATTAGCCAGGTGTGGTGGAAGGTGCCTATGATCCCGACTCCTTGGGAGGCTGAGGCAGAAGAATCACTTGAGCCCAGGAGGCAGAGGTTGCAGTGAGTTGAGATTGTGCCATTACATTCCAGTTTGGATGACAGAGTGAGATTCCATCTCAAAAAAAAAGAGAAAGAAGGAAGGAAGGAAGGAAGGAAAAAAAGAAAAATGAAAGAAGGAAGGAAAGAAGGAAGGAAGGAAGGAAGGAAAGAAAATCTAATGAATATGCGTGTTCCCTTATCTCCATGTAAATATGTGTTTATTGATACCCTTTCCTAGAGTTATTATAAAGATTTTTTAAAAAATAATCTACATGACTAATTTAGCACAGAGTTAAACGTTAGCTTCAAATTTGTCTATGCACTGATCTTTACAGAACGTGTCTATGTGTGTTGTAGCAAAGGGAGGGAGTTATGTCAAGCCACAGCAGAGTAGATCACTGACTTAAAACATACTGAATGCGAATCTGATATTGTAGTTGCAAAGAAAATGATCTGTTGGCTCATTGATGTACATAGGGCCTTCCTGGGCAATTCATTCTCATAGGAAAGAACTCTCAAAATAAGTACAAAACCTAAATGGTCAAATGGAGAAAGGGAAAGGAGGGCCTGTCTGATGAGCTGGCTGATACTGGAAATGAACAGAATGTCCACAGGACCAAGACATGGGGAAAAAAGTGAGGTATGACTTATCTCACCCTGCTGCCTCCAAGGAGTATCGGCATCTGACATCACCCGTTGAACCTCATTGTAGAGTCACAAGGCCCATTTTGAGCAACTCTAAAAGAAAGTAACCAGAGGGCAATCTTTGGACATAATGTTAATGCATAATTACTGAATGACAGAAAACACTGGAACACTTGTCATTTTACCTCTGACCCAGTCATTTATTTTCACGGGAAGAACAAAAGAATGACAATGAAATTACAGACAGAACACTTCAGGTTGAGGATTGAGTAGAGTTTTGTTTTTTAACTGATATTAATAAAAAAAACATAAAAATGTTACCTTTTAACATGATAATGTTTCTAATCAATAATTGATTTGAATAATGTGCTTTCTGGAAAGTTTTAAGATGACTTGGAGGTTCTGCAACACTTCATTGTGCCATTTTCTTTCTAATTTAGTTTTTGTTATTTTTAAAATTAAGTAATAAGGTGTATCATTCTTTAAATTCTGAATCTTATCTTTCCTACATTTTTTACCCTGAGAATTTTTTATATTGGTTTTGTGTGTGTGTGTGTGTGTGTGTGTGTGTGTGTGTTTAAAAAAGAGACATTTAGAATCAATCCAAAAAGTATCCCAGTTATTATGAAATTGAAAGAAATACTTGGTATTCTATGTGGAACTCTTTCATGTCTTTTAAATATATTTCTGGCCTAAATCAGATAGTGAGATTACTAGATTTGCTTTGAGTGGGTTATATTGGACAATATATCAATATTATCATTTTTTGTCTAGAAATAAACCTGTGTGTATGTATGTTTGTGTGTGTAATATTTTTAACCCCAAATGTAAATTGATACAAAATTATAGTTAGGCTTTTTGTATGTATTAGAGTGCCAGTGTTAGCCTCATTCAAATATTGAGGTGAACATCATCTATATATCAGGTGATATTGAATCCAAAGTCACCACATAGTGTTAATAGCATACAGTACTATATTGCCTCCACTAACCTGAAATGTAATATTGCATAGAAATAGCTCATGTGGTTTTTCATGTTTTCTTCATTCAACAAATGTGGCTGTGATTAAGTACTCATAAGCAAAGAATCATGTAATGAAAAAAATTTGCATACATATGAAATAAGCACACTGATTCTCAGGCATGAAACAAAGCATATCATCTTTTCCTCTGTATCAAGATTCTTTAAACAAGCAAGATACCAAATAGTGATTTTGAAGTATAAACTTCTTCATAAACATATTTTCAATTCAATATTATTTCACTTGTAAATGCAACAGGTTTTTTTAATAGGCTACATAGATCTTTGCAAACTTTATATTACTCTCAAGAGACATATTAACTGGGAAAATATTAAGTTCCTTTTAATTTTATTTTTCCCTGGAGCATTTTAAAACTTTGTTCAATCTTTACGGAGTGCATTTTTGAAAATAGATTTCTACTTTTCTTAATAATGTCTTCACTAATCACGGTACAATACTTCATAAATAGACCAATAATATTTTTGATAAGGAATTTATTCATTATTCACATTTGTGTGCATATTGAAAATGCACGAGCATCTATAAAATAAGATTGGCTCCATGTACATAAAAGTGGGACTAAAAGCATACAGAAAAATGTTATATACTCTCTGTACTTTTGACATCTTACTGGGGGATTTTAATAAAGGGAACTCTGTATCTCTGGCTAGTACTTGTGGTCGGGGTTCAACAGTTTTCATAACGGGATTCTAGCCCCTCCAGGATATGGAAGTTAGGAGCAGAATGAAGGATTTGATCCCAAAGATGGGAGTTGTGAGAGCAAAGCAGCAGATTTGTGGTAGCAAAGATGGCCTATGTAGAATAAGGAGCCTCTATAAACTTGGGTTTTTAAGCTTTAAACATTGATGGCTTTCATTGTAGATATGACAGAAATATTCTACAAATGACCATAATCTAAGGCAAATTGAATTTTCTTCTCACAAATTATATGAATTTCCTTCTCTTCATTAATAGTACTTTTCATAGTTTGCAAAGTGATGATTGTTAAAGAAAACATTTACCTCAATACCAGTAAGTTTGAGTTTAGGTGGAAGTTTTGGATAAATGGTGATTTTGACCAAACCAAGTCATTCGATTAAAAGTTTTCTGAGGTTGTTTGAAGACTTAAAGAGCGCACTTCCATTCTTTGCCTTTTGAGGAACATCATTTCCTAGATTTCCCCCAAGTGTTTTGAGATCCGTGGACATGGAGTGGAGGAGGGAATTGACTGTGGATAGTTGTTTGACCGCAAGATGGATGGGATGAATGATCACAGCTCTGTTGCCCAGATGAAGGGGAAGAGCATGCAGTGCTGCTGCCACAGCCTTTAGAGGACAGAAAATGTTCAAACACCACAGTAATAGCCGAATTATGTTAACCAAATGACATAAGTGGTGGTTGATTGAAGTTTTTTAAGCTATCCTTCATTCATACCCTTCATTCAATGAAAAGATCTGGCGAGGTTCTTCTATGTGGAACCCAGTATAAAAATACTCTCTTAAACTTGCATGACTAATGTCTTTAGAAAATAGCTTCTTCTGTAGATAAAAATAATCCACAGGGCACTTCATAGACTGTTAGCAGAATTAAGCCAGTAGATACTTTGAGTTAATGAATTCAAAGACTTCATTTTTGCAGCAAAATAAAGTAAGCCATGGAAAAATCAATGGGTCCATCTGGGTTCATAAAATGAGATAGGGTAAAACCTAGGATCAAAGCTGGGCTACTTGGTCTCCCGGCCCAGTGCTTGTTCAGTTATATAACACTGTAGGAGACAGGCTACAGGTGGAGGCACTGATCTTTCTATAAACGGATTTGACTATGTCACTTTCTAGATTAAAACCCTTCAAAGCCTTGAGACCCTACTACCTCAGCATAGAATTCACCTTCTGTACCATGGCCAGCAAGTCTACACCCACCTGCGTCCTTATATTAATAGTCCCATTTTTTCTTTTGTTATCTCTGCCTACTGAACTTTTTGTCTTTCAAATGCTGCTCCTGTTCTCTCTCTCTCTCTCTCTCTCTCTCTCTCTCTCTCTGTGTGTGTGTGTGTGTGTGTGTGTGTGTGTGTGTGTGTGTAATATATGGCCTTTTCTGACATGCTGGTCCATTTGCTGAAAGCTCTCTTCCCAGGGCCAGCCCCCACTCAGCCTGTCAGCTGCCACTTCTCACTTTCTAAGCTGGGTCGGTGCTCTCCGTGCTTCCTGTTGGGAGAATACCAACTATGTCACCTTGCACGTGTCTGTTTTTACTTATCTATCCTTCTGCAGATTGTGATTAAAAGTAATGTCCATTTGGTCATCCCTGACGCCTATGTTTGATACATACTAGGTCATATATAAATGTGTTATTAGGATTGAGTAGGAAATTGGATCGATGAAGACTTAGGGGACGGTTTTTTCTCTACCTTATTTGTCTCTAAGTGCTATTTTTTGATATTTCCTCTCTTCCCCAAATACTTCCTCAAACACATAACCTCTACTTGAATTTCCTTCACTCATCGTTTTCCATAGGATCTTCACCAAATTCTAAATGTTGATAGTTACAATTGTGCCCCCTTGTGGCACTTTATGAAGAGTACCAGCCTTGGCCATTTAGGCCACCTAGCTTCAAAGCCTAGTCCCATTCTTGCCGTCTCAAGCCTCAGGTGACTTCTCTGTTGGGATTTTCTCATCATGGGGATAATAACAATAATTATCCCATAGGCCTGGAATGAAACTCCTATCAGATTATCCATGGAAAACCCCTGACATAGTATTGGACATTTGATACTGTCATTAAATGTTAACCACTTTTATTCTTGGTCTAGAGACTCCCAGATCTCCACAGAAAATAACTAACTAGATAAATAAATAAGGCTGGAATACACTCTACTGAATAGTGAGCATAAGTAATTGTAATCTTACTTCCATTGGTACCTTTGGTGTTAACAAGTTTCATTTAAATGAAAATTGTATTTACTCTTAGAAGTTGGTGAAAATGATCATTTCCAACTTATATAAACCTCATTTATGGAATAAGCTTTCTTTACCAGTGAAGTGGGGAGCTATGACGTCCTCTTAGACCTAATGGCTGCAAGGTACTCAGAAGGAAATGAGATTTTTAAATCCCCAAATTGCAAACGTTAGCACATAAACCAAGCAGAGCAAATGGAGGGAGGCTCATTCAACACTTTGCATCCTGCACGTGGACCCACTGGCTTGTGAGCCCAGAGGCCAACCTGGAATCAATTAGCCCCTGTTTGAGGAGAATATGAGTGTATGCTAATTTGACTGCTTGTTAAATATTACTGGACAATTAAAGGCAACTCTATCCCTAAAGTGAGTCTTATGTTAATAATGTTTTTTGTTTTCTGTCTTCTCAGACAGCTCAGCTCTCTCAAGCCAAAGGAATAGTTTCTCAACTTCCTTTTGGACCAGCTCTTACCAGCCCCCACCTGCACCCTGTTTGGGGGGAGTTCATCCTGACTTCCAGGTCACTGGACCCCCTGGCACCTTTTCTGCAGCTGACCCCAGTCCCTGGCCAGGACACAGCCTGCATCAGACTGGCCCAGCCCCTCCCCCTCCTGTGTCTGAGTCCTGGCCTTATCCTTTGACATCTCAGGTGAGCCCATCCTACAGCCATATGCATGACGTGTACATGCGGCACCACCACCCTCATGCCCACATGCACCACCGCCACCACCACCACCATCACCACCATCACCACCCTCCTGCTGGCTCTGCCCTGGATCCATCCTATGGGCCTCTGCTGATGCCTTCAGTGCATGCGGCCAGGATTCCTGCTCCTCAGTGTGACATCACAAAGACAGAACCGCCTACAGTCACCACTGCTACCTCAGCATGGGCTGGAGCCTTTCATGGAACAGTAGACATAGTGCCAAGTGTGGGATTTGATACAGGTGAGCTGGTGGATTTCCTTCTTTCTGTAACAAGAAAAAGTTAATTTAAGAAGGGGTGGATCTTTTTGGAAATTTGTTTTGAAATTATGTTTTCTTACCTGTAAAGTTAAACTTTACCAACATGTTTATGGAACCTAGCCATTTTGCAATAATTTCTGCATTCCTACAGAAACTGGTATGACTAGCTCTTGATATACAGCCCGAGAAAGGTCTAGAGCCTTTCTCTCAGCTCTTCAGCTAGTAGTCTGGTTTTCTTTAAATAGAATCTCTGGTACCTTCTGTTTACAGAGAACTGAGCCCATTTTTCAAATTCCCATATCTCTGTACATTATACCATGTATTAGGCCTAATAGGAGTCAGAAACAGTACACTTGGGTAATTTTTCTTCCTCTCCTTTTTTGTTAGGCCTTATGTATGACTTATAAAAACTGCTTTGTGAAACATAGTGTATAACGTAGCCCTTTGAAAAAGGATTAATGAACATATTTAAAATGAATGAATTGTTCTTCTTTCTTCCCCCCTCCCCTCCCCCCTCCCCTCCCCCTCCTTTCCTTCCCTGGCTTTACCCTCTTTTGCGTTTTCTTCTTTTCCTTTTCTTATTCCTCCTTCTTTGTTCCTCTCCTCTCTCCCTGTCTCTGATTTAAATAACACAAGACTTAAAAGACTACTATAAAATTTATATCCAACAGCTTTAGAAACAAATAGTAAGAAAACAATTTCTTCACAGAGCATTCACGTCCTCTCTGAAATTCACCAGTTCTGAAGGTTATGGTGTTATATGTCTGAGCTTGATTTTTGGATAGCATTCATAGTTCTGAGCTCAGGAATTCACAAGCATCAGAGTCCAAAAAGACAAATTGATCATTGCATCCCTAGAGCCTACATTCCAAAGTGGTGGGTCTCAGGTCCTTGCGCTAGAACATTTTGTGGTATAGTGGAACTCTCTTTCCAAAAATAAAAGAAATTCTTTCCTTCCTTAGTCTTCCTATAGTATGGAGAACCCTTAATCATGTGCTAGTTCACAACAAATAATTCCCCAGAGTCATAAATGTTCAGCTTTATTGTACCTCTCCCGTGACCTCAGTGGAACATTCTTATTTTGGTTAACCATTCGCCACTGAGCTTTTCATTGTTGATTATTGCACCATCTAACCTATTTCAGCTTCCTATGGAGGCTGGGTTCAAGCTGCTTTTCTAAACAAAGTATCAGGGGACTTGGTACTCCCTCGGCAGAAGAGTATGTGGTGGGACCAGCCAGCACAGGCTTCCCTTCTTTCTCTGCCACATATCAACAGAATAAAGACAATTTGGGAGTCATTTGATGCCTGGGGCCAGATCTTTATTAGAGTTCCCAAGTTGGCAGCTGCCGTCATGGGCAGCAGGTCTCAGGAGGCTCTTCTCTGTCTTATGTGATACCTACGTGGCAAGAGTAACAATGGTCTTAGCAGGCAAAGGGTGTGTTCTTCCCTCTGTGAAATCTACCAGTAAGGGGGAAATGGATGTGTTTGTTGATCTTTCATTTTGATGGCCTACTTTTGTGCTTGTTCACTTTGGTATGAGATTAATTCCTTGACTTATTACCGGATTTCTGCTTGAAATAATCTCATCACGATGAAAAGCCATTCTCACAGCTTTTGGAAGAAGACATGTGGGTTTTTGTTCTCTGAAAATTCTTGAGGGGACACAGATATAATTTATCATAATTATTCATACTTACAGAGCTATGAATGAGCATTTATTACTCACAATATAAGGCATTACCTGAGGTACTTTATACACACACACACACACACACACACACACACACACCCATATACACACACTATTACTTTAAATTCTTAAACCAAATCTGAGATCTTGTTAGTTTCATTTGTGAATAAGGAACCTGGGGCTCAGAAAACTACTTGCTTAAATTGCATATTTATGTGTCCAAGCTGAAGTTTGAACTAAGATGTGTCCCTTTCTAAGGGACTGCTGGGATAACATCACCTTGTATAAGTAAATTAGGTAAAATTAGGTGAATTAGACTACTAAGATGGCTAATAGTGAAAGAGGAAGGTTTTCCTATTGGATCGTGGAATGCTGCCCTTTGTCAGTCTGGGTTTAGGACAGTGATCAGGATTAATTCCTAGTTCATAAATTTTGACTCAATTGAGAAAACAAAGGAATCATGAAAAGAAAGATAAAATTATTAGCATAATCATTGATCAGGCAGAATTGGAAATTCTAGATTAGACTTACTGCCACAATTAGACTTAACTGCTTCAGCTAAATTTAGATTCTGGAACATGCAGTTCTAGGGAAAATCTGGACTTCAGAGAAGATTCCCATAGATACCTTTCTTGTTATACAGTTTAGAGCTCCATTACTGTGAAGAGATTGATGACTTCTTAGATTTTTCTCTGAAAAACATAATCTGAGACCTAACCCTTGTTCAGTTTCCCTACAAAGGCACAAGCAGGACAGTGCACCATCATGCATGGGGGCTGGCCCAAAAGAGAGACGAAGAGGCTGAGCCGTATGTGGTCATTTTATTCTGCTAAACTTGGATATAATATCAAATATTACATCTCACTTTCTTAGAGAGGGCAGGAATTAGAGAGGGCTTTTGTAGGTTAATTTTTCTAGAAAACAGACTCAGACTTATATTTGCTCGGATAATTTATGGTATAATATTAAAAGGGCAACGTCATTGTAGGAAGAGAGATTTGGGCAGAAGTCTCGCTGATAAAGTTAATAGAGGCTTGGATTCTACAAGGAGCTCTGGAGTGAGACGGTTCTTCCTAACTGTTCTGCCTATGGTCGAGGGGGTTGGGCTTTTACATCCCTGAATTGACCACTTAAAACCTGTGATCTGCCTCTGGGAAGGGAACACGATATTGGGCAAGGGGGGTTCAACTGCAGGCAATTCCCAAAGGGGGAAACGATGGAGAGTCAGGAATTGCCAGCAGCAGCAGAATAAATGCCTTGGTCCTAAAGGGAGAGGGATCTGGTTGACACAGCAAAAGGGCAGTAGCTACTCTACCACTTTTTCCAACTATTTTTAAATGACCAGAAGTTTCTACGTAATAGGACCAAGCTAGGAAAGGGTAGTCGAGCAGTTGGGAACAGTGAAAATTGGGTCCCTCTATATAACCTGTGTCACATTGGCCTGCCCATACAGCCTGAACCAGTGAGTCAGCTGAGAACTCAGCATCAATATTGGGTAGCTACTGAGCAGCTACGGGAAGAAGCTTCATACATCATAAAACTTCCCAAAGTCCAGGAGACCTGGCCTATTAAAATCTAGGTCATTTCATATCCATTGGAAAGTAAATACATTAATCCAATTATTTTGAGAACAACTTGGTAAAAACATGAAATTTTCTCTCTCTCTCTCTCTCTCTCTCTTTCTTTTTCCTTTTTTTTTTTGACAGAGTCTTGCTCTGTTGCCCAGACTGGAGTGCAGTGGTGCCATGTTGGCTCACCACAACCTCTGCCTCCTGGGTTGAAGCTATTCTCCTGTCTCAACCTCCCGAATAGCTGGGATTACAGACACATGCTACCATGCCTGGTGATATTTTGTATTTTTAGTGGAGACAGGTTTTCTCTCTTTTGGCCAGGCTGGTTTCAAACTCCTGACCTCAGGTGATCTGCCCGCCTTGGCCACCCAAAATGCTGGGATTATGGGCATGAGCCACTGCGCCCAGCCTAAAAGCGTGACATTTTCATCAGTAGAGAAATGATGTCTTAGTGCTTTCAAGCTGTTATAATAAAATACCCTACACTGGGTAGCTTATAAACAACAGATACTTATTGTCATAGTTTTTGACTCTGGGAAATCCAAAATCAAGGTTCTAAAATATTTGGTGTCTTATAAGGGCCTGTTGTTTAGATGCCCATCTTTTCATTGTAACCTCTAAAGGAGGAAGGGGGAAATTAACTTTAAGGATCTCTTTCATAAGGGCGATAATATCATTCAGAAGGGCTCCACCCTCATAACCTAATTACCTTCTAAGGCTCACTTTCTAAAATCACCATCTTGGGGGTTAGAATTTCAACATCTGAATTTATTTGGAGGGGAGTCATAAACATTCCATTCATTGCAAACAGTTTAATAATTTTAGGTGCATGTTTTTCTTTGTAGTTATTTAAAGAAATTAAGGAAATCTTGAAATCTAGAAGGTTCAACATGATATAATGTTTAGTGACAAGCAAAGTTTTATAGTATCATGTATAGCATAACCCAGGGGTTAGCAAAATTTTTCTGTAAAGAAACAGATAAAAATACTTTTTGCTTTGCCATTCCGTACAGGTCTCTGCTACCACTATCTAATTCTGCTCTGCTCATGTAGTGCAGAAATAACTATAGACAAAACTTATATGAAGATGGTTGCGTTCTAATAAAACTATTGATTGGTGCTGAAATTTGAGTTATATATATTTCTCACATGTCATTAAATGCTGCTCCGCTTTTTTTTCTTCTTTTCTTCCAACCACTGAAAAATTCACTCTTGAATTCTTAGCTTATGGGTATATATAAACAGGTGATGCCGGATTTGGCCTGTGGAAAATTTCTGACCCCCAGTATTATTCCTGTGTTTTATCTTCTGTAACACTCATGCATGTGGGCACATGCACTCCCTCAGAGAAAATTATCTCGAAGGGTATATCCCAGCTTTTAATGGTAGTTACTCCTGGTAAGTTAGTGTATGGTATGAGCTTTGAAGCCAGACTGCTTGATTTTATAAGCCTAGCTCTGCCACTTACAAAAGAAACAGACACTCGACCAATGACTTTACCCTCCTGCTACTTCAACTCTTTATCTGTGAAGGATACCTAATAGGATTGTTTTGAGAATTAAATTAGTTCAGGCAGTGAAGCATTTACAAATATACCAGGCCTATAACAAGTACTCTGTAAATTCTAGCTATGGAAGAGAAGACGGACAGACTTTCACTTTTTTAACTTCTAAAAATGTATTATTTAGATATATTTCACAATAGCATATGCTTCACCATTTTAACAAGTATAACTGATTGGTCTTATAATATATTCACAATATCGTGCAGCCATCCCCACTAATTTCTGAATATTTCATCACCTCAACAAGAACTCCTATTTTTTTTTAGAAATCACTCCCAATTTTCCCTATCCCCCATGCCTGGCAAATATTAGCCTGCTTCCTACCTCTGTGGATTTTCTTGTTTGGGATATCTCACACAAATGGAATCGTATGATACGTGGCTTTTCGTGGCTTTTTTCACTTAGTACAGTGTTTTCAAGTTTCATGCATGTTGTAGCATCTATCATAAATACATTCTTTTTTTGGGGCTTAGGTGCTTCATTGTGTGCACACTGCCACATTTTGCTTATGCCTCTGCTGCATAAGTAAATGCACATGGACATTTGGTTTGTTTTTACTTTTCAGCTAATAGGAATAATGCTGCGATGAACACTCATGTACAAGTTTTTATGTAAATGTGTATTTAATTCTCTTGGAAATATATCGAGGAGTAGAACTGTGGGACTGAGAGAACCTCACTTTTTATTTTATATATCTGTATTTTTTCATTTGCAATTTTAAAAAATATTTAAGTTTAAATTTTTATTTTATTTTTTTTTTAGTATTTAAATTGTTAAAGCCCGTTACAACATACTATAGTAGAGCTTTGAGGTTTGATAGGCAAAACTGACATTTGAATGAAGTAAGGTAGTCCACTTTTTCTGCTGGGCTGAGTGGTGGTGAGGAGAGTGAGGTGCCTCTAGCACAAAACTGAAAGGGATCCATGCTGTCAGGGGTGTGCAAGTGCATGCCACCCCGTACTTTGCAGCCAGGGCTCCTTATTCCTCTAGCCTTTGTCCTGGTGTTGCTTTGCTGTCATGCTAGCTAACTCTCACATTTGCTCCCTCTGTTGAACAGGTATTATACACAGGTACCTTGCAATGATCTGTATGGTATGATCAGAAGTCATTTGTAGTTGCCCTCCATGTGAAAAATGCCCATCTTTACCAAGAGGCTGTTGACACAGATCTCACATTAGGCTTTTTTCCTTTCCTTTAGTAGTCTTGAAACCGAATCTCATGGGTTCCATAGAAAAAGCACTCAGAATGTGACAATATGGTCTTAACTGAAAAAGCAAAAGATCTATTCTCAAATGAATGTATTGACATTACCTACCATATACCTCTTAGAGATCGCAGTTCCCCATAGCGTATAAAATGTTTTGTATAATCTTCAGGAAAAAAGTAGTTTAAATTGTGTTTAGCAGGAGATTTTTCCAGTCTGCTTTTCTTATGAACACATTTTTGGGGGTGTACTTATTAACTTCTCGTTTAGCTTTGTTTCTTCCCTGTAATAGAAGCCATGGTTTTCAACTTTTATGAGTGACTTTCACCTTACATTAAGCTGCGTGTAATGCAGATTAACACGGGGAGGTGGGGTCAGAGATAACACCTAGAATAGTACAGTTAATTAGGGGCAGTCACAGCATGTGGAGGACTGACCTCTCTCAGAGTATTATACTGGGTCCCTTTGGATGTGAGGAAGAGGAGCGTTAGACGTGGGAGTATTTGTGATCATGTACAATATATTACCAGACATTCACATGGGAGTGAAAGAATATGCCTCCTCTCATCATCCTCAGACTTCTTACTGATGACATTAAATAAATTCTGACCTAGAAGTCCTCTTTCAGTGGTCATAATCATTCCGTGCACTTTACAGAAATGCTGTCATTCTTATTTTCTGTGATTGCCAATTATTTACCTAATGTAAGGCATACAGTCTTGTACATTCCAACCAAATTTAAATTAATTTTTCAAGTGAAGATCTATTAACAGGGGCTTTTTTATTGTTAACAAGTTTAAAATAAAATTTAATCTTAACTTTTACAATTTCCACTTTATCCGCTTTGTTTAAATGTACCAAAAACAAAGTAGTCATACTTTGTGGTGTGACTTCTTTATAAACACAAGCTGCTCATGGCAAGAGATTGTATTCATCTGTAGATCCACAGATTTATTTTTGTTGGGATCCCTCATGTTATTTTAGCTACAATTTTCTTATAAATATCTATTTTTACTTTGAGGAATGTCACAATAATGCAATATACAGTATACATAAACAACTTAGAATTGAGGTATTCATATACTTTTTGCTAGGATATGTTTGGGTAACCTAACATTAAACACACAAAATAACATCGTATGCTAATACACACAGGCACACGAGTGAGCGTGCACACACACACACACAAATATATATATATTTCACAAATACTTTTGCATGACCTAATATTTCGCAGGTTCATGAAATCTAGAGCTTAGCAGGAGTAAACATACGCTGATGTACCTTTTGCCTCTCAAAAAATCACATCCTAATCACTAGCCACTAATTGTCATAAGTAGCCACCTAATAGTGGATTCTACGAGTGAGTCATTATATGAGCTGGCCCCAAACTGTGGTTATATTCAGATATTAAACACTATCTTGTTCATCTCTCACTTAGTAAGTATCTTTAGATATCAAGTGAAATCAAGACTGTGTGTCACAGACTGACAATGTTTTTTTTGACATACAGAGAAAACAAAACTACAATAGCTGCTAGTCCACAAATTACTTGCAACGTACAGACTGAGAAGTTTGCCATAAGCACAGAAAGCTGTTTCTAGTGTCCTCTCTGAAGAGACTTTCACAGCAGTAAGCTTTACTCTCTAACCTGTGAATGAAGCTCATCTGTTAAGAAAACTGAAGATAATTCTTTGAGGGTCTCCACTTTAATATTAGACAGGAAATGCTGGGTACGACAGGAGAAGTTAGGAGTAGATAAATGTCCTAATTATTCTTTTCTCTTCTTGGACAGCTTGGGCCTGATGATATCATAAAAGTAGAATCACATTAAATGATACTCTGAATTATTTATGGTTTAACACCAGTAAGCTATATTTTAAAATAAAATTCTGATTTAATCTGAATATTCTGTGAAAGGGACATTATTCACAAGTGACAAAAATTGTATTTTAATGGGTTTAAGTTGTAATCATTATTGCTCAAAATTGTTATATAGTATTCACTTTGGAACAGACTAATTAAACTACGTTAGTGTTTAATTATGGTGGTTGGCACTATAATGATGCTTTGCAATGAAATCTATTAATTAAAAACATAGATATCTTTATTTTGTTAAGTACAGGAAATACAAAAATCAGCGTGAAAGTAGGAAATATAGAGAAGCAAATGGAGAGGCAGTTTCTCTCCATGAAAGAGAGAGAGATCTAGTTACTTCTTACTTTTCCATCCCACCTGTAAATTTGCCACAGCCTACTCACATCTCAAGACCCCCAATTTCTTTTAGGTGACCTGGTACTAACCCACCTGGGCAAACATCACTGGCTGCATGAAAATTCTACAAATAACCTTGCTAAATAACACTCTTTAAAATGTTACTGATATCTTCATTTCATTGGGGTACTAACGTTATTAAAATTATGGAGATTTATACCCGGTAACCTCTTAGAAATAATTTCTTTTTCTAAACATTTACATTTACAAAAAGGACTAAAGGAAATCTAGATTTACCAACTTAAGACCATTGAATATTTACTTGATATTGTAATGCTCCAATTCCAGGCTTTACAATGAAAGCAGGATGTAATAAATTTGAAGATGAGTCATTAGAGAGTCACAATAATATTAAACAGATTTATTAAATTTATTAATTTATTAAATTTATTTTTAAATAAATAAATAAATAAATTTATTAATTTATTAAATGTATTAATATTAAAAAGAATAGATTTATATTAAAATATTAAAGCAATTGGTATTTTTCACCCTAGAGATGAGAGGGCATCGAAGTATCTTATATTGTAGATGCTCAAAATAGTTTTCCTCCTTTCCACTTCACTTCTTTTCAGGGAGCATACATTACCCATCTGAATTCTGAGGTTTATGGCATGGGGGATTCATTGAAGCCTTTCTTGACAGTATTAGTAATTTGTGTAAATGATTAGTAAATTATGAAGGTTTTGAAAAGTGGTATTAAAATTATAAAGGCTTAAAACTTTATGTATAATCATTTGATCTCAGTACATAGACAGATAAAATGGCATTTCTATATGGAACCCAGGCCTAAGAGTATATGATTTTTTTCAATGTCATTAGTATGGTTGAAAAATATTTATAAAATTTTGTATACCTACCTTGAAGGCATTGTCTTAGTTAGGGTAGTTAACACACCACAAGGCAATAGATGCAGACTGTTTTTTAGAATGCCAGGCAGGATGTTCATGAATAATGAAAATATTTTTTCTGGACTTTGCTGTCATGTTGAGTTTACGATGATTTGATACCAATACAGATTTTGCTAATCAACCCCCGACTGCTTCACACTTTCTACAAAACTTTTCCTTTTTCTCTGGCATATGTCCTAAGTCGATTTTCCACTGAGGACAAAGAGCATCAGAGTTGTGTTAAAATATTTACAAACTCTCGATTGCTGTTAGTTGTGTAGGGTACGTGTCCAGAATGACAATTTCATGACCAGGAGGGTAATGGAAACCATCTTTGAGATGCATGGAAAATGCCAGGAGATCACAGCCAGACAGAGAGATCTGCATAAAAAGTAACTGGGTGGTGAATCAGAGGGAGAGATGCATTCCAGAGCATTGCTGTCAGTTTCAAGTATTCAAGGCTGGATGCTGCACGACCTTAATGAAATTCCCCTGCTCTCTGGGAGCCATGTACATATCATGCCCATGCTCTTCTGTGGACTTTCATCCATAAAATGGTGCCACAGTGTCACAACACCTAAAGGATGGGGATTTACCTCAAAGATTCTTCTCCTACCTGGCACGACAGGTGCAGGAGCCTTCTGAGAGTGTTATGTTTTAGGATGTGTTTGCATAATAATACAAATAGTTGTGTGTGTGTAAATTTGAATCATTGTAAAAGACGTCTTGGCAAGAGAAAATGCTATTTCTCATATACTGCTGGTAGAAAATTAGAGTTTCATTTTTTTAAAGAAGACTGGAAAAAGCAGTAAGAGTGATATTCATAAGAGTTGGCCTAGCATTCTTACTGCTAAGAGTCTACCCCCCCATAAATAGAAGCAGCAGCATCTGAGGCTATATGTACAAAAATATTTACTGTGACAATGTTCATAAGAAGGAAAAAAAACTGGAACTGAGTGACTGCCATCAAGACGGGGGATCTGTGAGTGAATTGTGTTTCAGATGGTATTGCTGACTGAAGAAGAAAAGATGAAGAAAAGCACATACATGTCTTTTTTCGAAAATAATAACAAAAATTATGTATATATGTCTGTATGGTATGTGCATGTACATGTCATTCAATGAAAGCAGAGAAGACTAGTTTGTCAAAATGTGTTTCCTTTCCTTTCGGGGCTACAGGTGTTGAGGTCACTAATAAGAGTTTGAAGAGGAAAGAATGAGAAGAACTTTAGAAGAAGAATATATATACATATATTTATGTGCATATCTGTATCTATGCATTGAGAGAGAGAGAGAGGCAGGCAGGGTAAAAGAGAAAAGAGATTACCTTAATTGTATTAGTAATTTATTCACCCCTCCCAAATTCACTTAAGGGCTCATAAAAATCTTGGTCAATGTAGGGTTTTTTAATATTTGCAGAGATGTAGTAATATCTGTCCAGATATATGTAGGGAAAAACGGGACTGAAAAACAGCTTCTGAACACACATCACCACATATTAGCTGCATTATGTTGAGTAAGCCTCTATCAACCCCTGAGCTCCTCCTCTTCCTTAGATTCAAAGTGGAGAGGACACTTCCTGCCCTGAAACAGCTGGGAGAGTCCAATGAGCTAATGAGCATGTTTGTGTTTTCTAGACGGTGATACATGATACAGAATGAAAACTCTCATTATTCTGAATCTGAGATATATTTCATTGCAACAAAAAGTTAGTTCACACTGGAGGTTTGAGGCATCCTGAAAAATTGAGGTGCACGCTGTGAATGCATCTGTCCTTTTTATTTTGTCTGTGTCTGACTTAATTCTTTCCTGTTATTGAAGATTAGCTGTGATATCTGTTACAGTTAAATTTCCTGATAGTGGTGTGCGCTGATATTGGCCATACAGCAAAAACTGGGTGTTTTTCTATTGGCTATACAGTGAAAACTGGGTGCAGACAATGGAAAAGAAGATAAAAATATTGAGGGGTTAGAAATTCAAGACATTTTAAAACAGTTTTCTGGAACCACTCTGCCATGTGGAGTGAGAGGGTAATAAAAAAAACCCTATCCCATTATGCTTTATAATTGTTGCGCTATTCATCCTTGTCACTCACATAAATCAAAAGGAAATTTTAAGTACAAAGAAGGAAGTTAGACTATGAATTAGGCTCTACAAAATTCCAATAATAAATGCTAACCCTTAAAAGTTGCAAATCTAAACTAATCAATTTTTTATTTTAGCATTAATTTTATAAAGGAGTTTTAAAGCTCCTTTATCATATAAATTACTATGTAAATTGGATAGTTTCTCTTTTTGTCTTAAGTACTTTCTTAAAGACAGAAAGCAAGATTAAGAATCACTGTCATATTTGACAGTTTATTTTAAAGGTATTGTCATCAACTAGCTGTGGTGGGAGGGGGAGACTTTTTCAAACTCCAACTTGTCTTCCCCAAGGAAACTGATGTGCTCACTGCAGAAGGAAGCCATAGGTGTCAAGAAAACTCCCAGGTTGTCCTGACATGACGCTCAGTGGAGAACTATGCAAAGCATTGAACAGCCTGTTTCAGTGGTCAGGCCCTTATCAGCAAACGATATTTTCAGCTTTGCTCTTTCTCATCTGTCATATAGGGGCGCATCTAAAAGAACAGCTCAAATGAAGAAATCTGTTTCAGAACTTGTTCCCCGACAGTTTTACATCCATTTTCAAACAGTCTGCAAAGATATGCACAAAAATACTATGTGGCCTGAGGAGTTTATAGATACTCTTTATTCCCCTTCAGCCTGCCTAACTATTCTGTTCTTGTATTTCTCAATAGTATAAGGTTTCACAGACACTTGTCTGCAGCCAACATGTTCTGAATGCCTTGGCAAAAAGAACTGATGAGAAGCAAAATATGCTGGGTGTTTTTAATTTTTTTATTTTTGGGATACAGTCTGATATACTGGGAATTTAACATCATAATTTTTTTTTTACCACAAGTATGTGTTGTAATGTTCATTTTCATGCCTGCTTTACTTGACCACTATTAGATGTCACTTAGTATCTTCATAATCATTGAAGTCCTGTTTATGTTTGCTCGAGTTGAACAGTTTCTTCTGGAAACTGTCAGAGAGTGAGCCTCTGTTTGTGTCATATAAAAGTGAGATGAGGCTGGGCATGGTGGTTTATGCTTATAATCCCAGCACTTTGGGAGGCGGAGGAGGGCGGATCACCTGAGGTCAGGAGTTTGAGACCAGCCTGATCAGCATGGTGAAACTCCGTCTCTACTAAAAATATCAAAAGTTAGCCAGGCGTGGTGTTTTCCATCTGTAGTCCCAGCTACTCGGGAGGCTGAGGCATGGGAATTGCTTGAACTTGGGAGGCAGGGGTTGCAGTGAACTAAGATCATGCCACTGTATTCCAGCCTGGGCGACAGAGTGAGACTTCATCTCAAAAAGAAAAGAAAAAAAGATGAAAAGTTTCTGATGTCAGTTCAAGAACTGATGTAGATGCAACATATCTCATTCTAATGGAAAATTTTCCAATATATCTTGCGTTAAAGGAGAGAATGATTTCTTACACCAAATAGGCACTAAAATGCAAATATATTTCAGCAGTTTTTAAGCGTCTTTTAAAAATTTTGATGTATTAAGTATTCTAATTCATACTCCTACGTATTATGTTTCCTATGTTGGTGTTATGTCCTTAATTATGTTTTGGGGGGTAAGAATTGGATCCAGATTAGCTCTTCTTCTGATTGGATTATCTGTTTTCTGGACTGTAAAGCTGTCACTGCATAACCTAGAAACCTCTTTAAAGATGCATGTTTGGCTACATTTGTTTTCCAACAGATGTCTGGATAGTTAGAATCTCTTGAGAGTATTATAACTTGTGGTTTTGGTTACAATAAGTGATCCAAGCTCTTTTTTTTTTTCTTTCTCTCTCTCTTTTTTTTTTTTTGACTTGCTCCTCTCCAGTTCTGGGAGAAAGTCTGTAGAAGTAATTACAAAGAGTATTCCATTTCTTTTCCCCATGCCTTCTTCCTTCCCTTTATTCTTTGTCTCTGGTTTCAAAGTTTCTCTGTATCTGCTTTTGAAATTGAAGTCACTGAATTGGTAAGCAGTGTCTAAATTCCATATCTTTCTATATAGTCCCCAGCTTCTATCACCCAAGAGGATATTGGCCACATTGACATTTAAATTTTGAGACTGGTAAATTGCCACTATGATAAAAAAAACTACCTAACTCTACGATTGATATTTTATATATATCCATAAGGTCATTTTTTAAACAACTGGTTCAGATTTGTAACTTTATATCCTGATGCTTTAAGTATTTGCCAATTTACCCTTCAGCTATGCATTTTAATATGTACACATCTGAGGAAGTAGATGTCACTAAAGGCAAAGGCTAGAGATTCTGTGCACAGGAGAGTTTGTGGTTTTGGAGGGAGACAGGTACTGAGAGAGAGCAAGCAGAATAAAGTGGCTTACTGTCTGGGTCTGGGACACACCGGCAAGGAGAAACACCTGGATGGCTGAACTCTTGTCACCTGCAATGTTTGCCTCAGGTGAGCAGGTCCTGTACTTCCTAAAATAACATAGTTAATTATGGTCTTCTAGTAACATCAGGTTCGGTGAGTTTTACATTTCTACCCTCTTTTGAATCTGAGCTTAAAGACATTTTGACAAGTTCAGACAGTTTCTTAACCTCGTTGTTTCTGACAGTATTACTACGTGGAGATTTTAAGTGAATTCTAAATGTGCCTGGAGAAAACACCTCTATACACAGAAAAATCTCCTTCTGCCAGAAAATTATTACGTGGCCATAGTAGGTATCTTGTGTAATGATTGCAGTGTGCACGAATTGTAATCATAAGAGAATAATTGCAATTAAAATATCATAATAAATTTAAACTTTGGCCTGGTTTAAGAAAATGCATCCTATTTGTGCTGACTTTAAAGAGAATTATTGTTCAAAATTTGCAAACTAAGTATTGGGAGAAGTCATTAAACTGGCAAAAATACTGTAATAGATTGGAAAAAAATGCTAGTATACCCAAAAGTTTATTAAATGCTAGCACACAAAAAGCATTTAAAAGCCAACGAGAAAATTACTTTTTAAAAACCATAAACATTTGGCCAGAGTTAAAACATAGAGGAATAAATGCCATAATCACAAAATATTCAGCCTCACTAACAGTGAAAGAAATGTTATGTTGAAACAATTAGATACTTTCAAGCTGTAATATTAATCATAAATAGTAAAAAAATAAAATAAAATAAATATCGGTACAAACTTCCTGAGCACATTTAGCCACCACAATCAAATATGTAAATATAAATGTTCATATGTTTGGATTCAGCAATTATACATATGTATATTTTTCTAAGAAATTTAACTCCTAAGTATTTGCACAAGTAACAGTAACTTTGTACACCCGTGTGTGTGTGTGTGTGTGTGTGTGTCTAAATGATGTACATCTATAGAGATTGCATAATGGTATACTACTGAATAAATATTGTGCAGCCCTCCCAAAGGTTGAGGTCCATCTACACATACTGACATGGAATGGTTTTCTGAGACAATACTGCTGGTGAAATAAGCAAGTAGTGTGTGTATATATGTAGATTGGGTACACTTAGCAAGTTGTCTGATAATAGAGGATATTGTGCAGGCTTTTAATTTCAAAATACTATTTAACTTGATTTTTAAAGCAAGAATTCCATGATGTTTCAAGATTTTTAAAATTCTTTTAAAACATGGTGTCTATATATTATTAATCTTGATATTCACCTGCAATGAAATCATAGTTTGCAAATTGGGTAGCCTTCTCTCTTACAGTTTTCTCTTGCAAGAGTTAAGGTGCTACCCCTACATAGATCTTATTTAGAACTTTTTAACTAGTATTTAAACTGATTGCCCCAGGGCTCAGACAAACAAATGCAATTGTATGACCATCAGCAATGACAATTTCACAAAGTAGTAGAAAATAAAACGACTGTCTCTTGCACCTTTTTGTGATAATATGTCCATGTGTCAGTGTTAGCTGTCAAGTTGCTCCTGAAGGTTAGGTATTTAGATGTAGCATCTGACGCAGAGGTGTATACATCTAACTTTGTAATAAGTATTTCTTATCTTTACTAAAGGACGGGTGAAAAGGGAGATTTTTTTTTTAAATATAGAAATTGTATTGGGTTCTTATAGTCTCATAGTAAGCATTTTAATCCACATGGCTTCTTGACTCCTAATCAAGAAACGTTTCCTGAGTAAGAAACTTTTGAAACAAAAAGTTTACATTTACCCATGTAAATGCTATCTTTACTTTTAGGTCTTCAAAGTTTCTACAGATACTCTCAGGCTTTATGTTGCTATTTATGTTCTTTTTTTAAATCAACAGCACGTTTACCACTGTATGGTTACCTCTTTTATCTCCAGCAATAAAGTTAATTGAAAGCATATTCAACTTACTTAAAGAGCGGGTCAGTAGTATTGTCAAATGATTATGCTTTTCCAGAAGTAGCGCATGTATTTTTAGTGAGTTATGCTCTGTCAATGAAACGGTACCTAAAACGCAGCTGTATGTTAGTGTCACTTTTCTTGTTACCAAATTTTTTTTTTAATTTTTATTGCATTTTAGGTTTTGGGGTACATGTGCAGAACATGCAAGATAGTTGCATAGGTACACACGTGGCAGTGTGTTTTGCTGCCTTCTGCCCCTTCACCCATATTTGGCATTTCTCCCCATGCCAAAACTCCCCCGCTCCCCCCGCCGCTGACCCTCCCCTATTTCCCCCAATAGACCTCAGTGTGTGGTGCTCCCTTCCCTGTATTTACTGTATCTATCTAATGGGAGAAGTCCCTCATCAATTCTGTTTATTCTTAGTTCCGTCCACTGGAGGCTCCATTATTCTGTTTTAAACAAAATCCCATTTGAGTTGAAAGCTCTTCTCAGATTCCTTATTTTCTTTCCTTGAGGGTTCCCTCTGCCACTAAAAGTGATTCACATCACAAACATTGTCCCATTGATAAGTTGTTGTCTGCTTTTTGGTTCTGTCTTTTCATCCTTATCCTAGACTGTTGTTTCCAACATACCCTCCTCCTCTAGTCTCTTTCTTCAGGCATTCTCTATACAGTATTCTTTCTAATAATGGCCTATTCAACTTGGTCTATTTGAATTCAGTTCCTAGTGTTGGTGATCTCTCTAAGATGCTCATCCAGGGTGGCTCCCGCCATTTCTTCTCCTGTGAGATACCCACATCACAGCTAATATTGATAGGACCCCAGAATTTCCATGGAACTATCTCCTGTATCATTTGTGGAGAGCCTAGGTGAACTCTAAGACGTCTTGAAAAAAACAAAACAAAGCAGGGGTTGAGGGAAGCTAGGAAGGGGGACGTTTAGGCCATTCACAGTCAAACCTATCATGTTGCCATTTCTATTTTCTTATTTCTGTAGCATTTACAAGAAGTGGATCTGTGAAGCTGCTGCCTCCTGAATCTCGGTTAGACAATGAGTCAGAATGCCTTGTTAGATATAGTCAGTGCTAGGATTTGAATAACTGCATCTCCCCCAAGTTCGTATGTTGAAATCCTCGCCTTCAGGTACTGATATTACAAGGCCAGGCCTTTGGGAGGTGATGAGGTCATACAGCCAGAGCTTTCATGAATGTAAATCAACGCCCTTATAAAAGAGATGTGAGAGAGATCTCAGGTGATCATGCAGCAGAACGCACCCTCTGTGAACCAGAGAGCAGGCCCTCACCAGACAACAAAGCTGCTGGCACCTTGATCTTAGATTTTCCAGCCTTCAGACCTGTGATAAATGCAATTTTGTTGTTTATAAGCTACCTAGTTTATGGCGTTTTGGTATAGCAGCCCAAATGGACTAAGACTGTTTAAAATCTTCAAATTTTAAAGATAAATAATGTGCTCATCCTCTTCCTTGACCAAGACTTCTCACTTGCCCCATCCCAAGGCTTTTTGTTGTTGCTGTTGTTCTTGTGGTGGTGATGGTGGTGATGGTGGCTTTTTTCTTTCTTTTGTATGTTCATATTTCCTTTGGTCTCATCTTTGCTCTGAATGTTTTTTTATTCCTTTTCTTTTGGTGATCAATAAGAAGTGGTCTCGGAATTGAAATAAGGAAATGGATCTGTGGACTTGGTTTCTTTCAGGCTTTTATCCTAACTGAATTTCAAACTCAAACTCTGCAGTCAGCAATTGGTATCTTTGTTTCTTAATTCATTTTTGACAACCACCTCATGAGCCAAATGACCACCCTATGTTTTCAAAGTTCACACTGGAGAAGTCTGGCATGGGCTGTGGTGCTGAAATTAAAGATGCATATAGAGACACACATCAGTTAGATATGACACATCTTGTTACAAGATTGAAGTGGTCTTCATTAAAAGTGTAACAGACTAATATGTCATCAATTATGTCATCTTAGAAAAAATGTGACAAATGCAGAGTTTAAAAAAATCACTGAGAGCTATTTTGTTAATCTTCATATCAGTTTTGTTAAATCAGGGTGTTTCCAAGCAGTGCAAAAAGGAGTATAAAAATCTATTC
>CM052665.1:6731113-6766595 GCA_028533165.1 Leontopithecus rosalia
AGACCATCCTGGTCAACATAGTGAAACCCCGTCTCTACTAAAGATACAAAAAATTAGCTGGGCCCGGTGGCGCATGCCTGTAATCCCAGCTACTCGGGAGGCTGAGGCAGGAGAATTGCCTGAACCCAGGAGGCGGAGGTTGCGGTGAGCCGAGATCGGGCCATTGCACTCCAGCCTGGGCAACAAGAGCGAAACTCCGCCTCAAAAAAAAAAAAAAAAAAAAAAAAAAAATCTATTCGGTTTTCCTTGATATGATTTTGTGAGATAATTTTGACTTAGGCCACAGCCAATGTAACTCATATAAGGTGAACATATGTGCTGTGGTTAAGATACCGACTGACGTCAGACTACCTCTTTTGAAATCCTAGTTCTATCACTTAATAATTGCATAAATTATCTTAGCTTGAATTTTCTCATTTGTAAAATGAATATTAAGATAGCATGATTAAGAGGATGAAATATGTTTCATATAAAGCACTTAGCACCAGACCTAACATAAAGGAAGGAAGCAGAAATGTCTGAATAGGAGCAGAACTTGTAGCAGAGTGCATTATGTTCAGGTAAGAAAAATCCTGAGAAATCCCAAATAAATATAGACCACATAAGATGTATGAGTGAACAATTTTGCCCCCTCCATCCTCACTGGGAAAAACTAAATGTACTTATGGACTCTTAATTATTCCAATGTACCATTACCAGTTGCTTAACTAAAAAAAATTGTAGCCCTGCTTTTCTCTTGCAACTTATAAGTAGGGTCTTTTGTCTGTAGTTGCTAATTTTCTTGTACTTTACATATGCCTATTTTGAGATTTACAAACATGAATGCCGGGTAATTAAAGCAAAATTTTTTATGATCTATCACTAAGAAGAAGTTTAACCACAGGGATCCATTAGATATTTGATATATTTTAGGCCACAGAGGGACTGACTTTTTAAGATTCACATTGTAGAAATGCAGAGGCATGGAAACAAGAAATTGAATAGATGAATTCATAATGAGAGAATGACTTCTGTTATTCTGCTTGGAAAATTTGGGGCGATCTTAAGTAATGCAGTACTTGTCTGCAGCAAAAGGCTCATGTGATTTTGAAGGAGTCATATGTCTTTGCAAAGCAAATAAGGAATTGCATTTATTTAAAAGCAAAAATAAGACAGGCAAACCACTTAATAATTACAACAGTATTCACGACTTGCAGTGCTGACATTCTATAGATTGATGCAGTCTTCAAGGGTGGAAATACTGAGTCACACCGAAGATGAGATGTTTTAAAAATGAAAAAAATATTTATATAGTCAGCAGATTGTCAGTAAAGGTGGTTTAGATTACAAGAGTTACCCAACAAAGATTGCCAGGTTGCAAATTATTCTAACCAGAAAATGATTTGAAAATGAGTAAAGCAAAAACTTAGCGTGGATTGACATACCCCAGAACCTTTTATTTTATTTTTTTTTCTCCCTCATTGTTCTCTTTTATCCTTCTCCTCCTCTTCTTTCAAAATGGGAAAGGAAAACTACTGCTACTTTATCAGACATAATATCAGTATGCTTGCAGAAAAGCGAAGAGGTGGAGCCAGTCTTTTGGCATTCAGGAAGTGTTGCTTGTTCCCGGTACACAAATGCTACATGGTACACAGATTGTGACTTGTAATTTTGTGAGGTGCTTCTTTATCTTCTTCCATCTGTTCTTTTGCCCTTTGTGCAGTCCCTTTTGTAGATTGCCTTAATGTCTCCAAACACTAATTGTGTCCGATTTTGTAACGACATCTACATTTTACAGAATTTTTTGACTAGTTGAGGGACAAGAAATGTTGTTTAATAATAGAAAAAATTTAAGCCAAATTGGCTCAATTAGCTATTCAATTTCTGATGTCCATCCTGGATTTACAAAAGTTTTACATCAAAGCTCAAGAAGACAACCTGAGACCCTTGCACCCACACAACAGTAGACTTGCTGCATTTCTTCCCACGTATTTAAAGAGTTTTGCTTCATGTTTTGGTATTTAGTTTTGAACAACATAAAATCGCCTGTTAGGCTGTGTTCTTACTCTTCCAAACAATTATACTTCTGGTACAAAAACAAAGGGAACTAAAACAGGTGAAAGATGTATTAACTGACTTTATTGAGGTAATCATTTCACAATAGATAAGTTTATCAAAGCATCTTGTTCCACGTCTTAAACATATACAATTTTAATTTTCAATTACACTTTAATAAAGCTCGAAAGACAAAAATGAAATGAAAGTAACTTCAAGTAGGTGCCAACTGAAGATGTTATGTGAATTGCCCATAACAGAAATTAGTCAATTAACTGTTAAGGCACAGATAAGGGTGGTATTTCCTGTTTTCTCTTTGATAACTTCTTATTAATTTTAGCTTTGAGTTGGAATTAATCTATGTCCTATTAATCTATGTTTACCTTCCTTTTGTCACTATTTTTAACTTGTAAATTTAATTTTTTTGCTATGTAGTATGATTTTTTAAATTCATTTTAAATACTTTTTGGAGAAAGATAAACAAGTAAATTAATAAATAGAATATATGTCTGGACTGTTCGTTATGAACCAACTGTATTTATTTTACCGACAATAGTAGACTCAGTTTTTAGCCATTAATTGGTTGCCAGAGTTTAAGGTAATCCCATTGTGGAATACATTTCAAAATAACAACGGAATTTATTTATCACGTTGGTCTAAAAGAATAATTTTGATCATTACCGAAAGTATTAATTGAAGCACTGCAAAAATGCTTGAAAGATGGTTTATGTCCTTTTTTCTCTCAACATCACCTTTTGAAATTACAGATAAAATGTTTCATTCATTCTATTTACTACTCACTCATACTCCAAGCAAATAAAAACCATAGCAAAGAATTTGCGTTATATCAATAGCACTGTTTTAGTCTTGAGTTTTTGCCACATATTGTGTTAGCTGGCTTTTTGAAAATTGTGAGCTCCAGCACAGAATTTGCTTAGAGATCAGATTGTCTTCAGGTCAGACCTCACGGTTGCCTGGCTTACTTTTTGGGTTTCTACATCCAATGCATTGCAGGTTATGCTAAGTTTCAGTGCTAAATGTATTAATGTTCTTTGTTTTTTCCCCACTGTCATTTTTTTTACAGGTCTACAGCATCAAGACAAGAATAAAGAATCACCATGGTACTGAAACACAGCATCTTAGTGAGTTAAGTTGCAGCATGAATCCAAGGGTCCACTGGGAAAAGATGCTGTTAGGATTTTCCACTCAGCAAAAGGACATGAAAGACATGGAAGGAGAAGACAGTGTCATGCGGTTGACTTTGGTTTTCGACGTTTCTTTGAGAAAGCGGGGTGGGTCCTAGACATTGAAGGAAAGCATTTTTACGTGTGTGGTTTTTTTTTCCTCATCTGAGCCTTTGCCACTGTGCAACTCTCTCTTTTTGTTATCTTGCTTTTATCAATATATAGCTAAGTTTTGTTTCATTGTGATTCTTTTTTTTTAACCAACCGCCTTGTCAGGGAAGGATGAACCACACATTAAAAGGCTCATTCTTTCAGGAATACAAGTATGTAGCTCTATGTGCATCTATTTTTGTAGAAATACAAAATGTTTGGTTTAGAATTGATGGGCTATTTTTGAGGGATGTATTTTTTTTAGTATTGTAAAAACTGTTGAGTTCTGTTTAAAGAACTTGCTCTCAGAGAAGCACTGGCAAAAATGTTTAAAATGCTTATCTCTAAGATGTCTATGATATGCTCTGTCTGTGCTTTCTAGGTTACCTCAAATGTTTTATGTCCTTTTCTTTTTACAGAAGTAGCTATACCATAGTCAAACCAACGCAGTATTGTTTTTATATTGAATCTCAGTAAAGATTTAATTCCATGCTAGCTCAATTAATTTCGAATTATATGTTTAGCTTGAAAAGTGTTTTGTTAATGGCCACACTAAAGAAATGATATTCTATTACTTTAATTTCTCCCAAAGAGTAACTTGGAGGTTGACTAATAAGAAAGTTTGCATAAACTTTCAATCTCATGAAGAGTTTGCCTAGAGGATAATAATTCTCTTTCTAGCCCATCCAAGTTTGATAAATGAAACCAGAGGTTACATACAAGTACTGGGGGAAAAAGTGCATTTAACCATGCTCCCTGCGAGCATGGCTGCTTGTGCTTCTTTCTAATTAGTCATTCATGGCAATTTAAAAAGTCGTATTTTAAGTGGGATTTGTTTTTTCTGAAGAGCAGTTGAAGGAACGATATCTGGGAAGGTACTAGAGAAATTACAAAGTCCTAGCTATTTGTCATAATGCCACCTATCCCTGTAAGATGTAGTTTAAACACAAAACTTAACATGTCTCTTCTTGTTTGTTTGTTTTGTTTAAATCTGGTTTTACTTGATTGAATTCCTTTTTAGAAAGAAATTTAGAGCAAAATAAAGTGTATATTAAGATTTAAATTTATGCCGCAATTTAAAAATAAAACCGGAGGTTATATACAACTGAAATTGGGCTAAAAATTAAAAATCTGAGGATTTACTTGATATGGCTCTCCTAATTTAAATAAAGTGAAGTTGAAACTATCATTAAGGCCTGCTAGGAGAAGATTAAGATTATGAAAGTAGCAGTTATTGATAATATTAGGACTTCAAAGCAAAGTTCATTTCTTCCTTCAACTGCTTCCAGAGATGTCATGTAAAAACTTAGTGGAATATGGAAGTGTTTTAGTTTTATAAAGCAGTTTTTTCAAATTTCTCCCATCTTTCTCCCCACCCACATAAAATAGTATGTTCAGTGAAACGCCACTTTCTCTTTTTAATTGTCTGTATCGTATATGTCAACTTTTTAAACATGAACATGGCATGTTCAACTAGGCAGAGTTCTCATAGATGCTTTTCAAATATGTTCCTTGGCTGTAATTTATGCGTTTGTTAATATCCTATCCATCTTTTGAGTTTTAGGTCTGTACACTCTCGTGCACTCTCATCAGTCCACATTTGCTGTTTCTTATCTAGACTCTTTTACACAATATGCACGTTTTGACCAATGTTGGGTCCAAACTTAAGATATCTTCCACTCACTAATAATATGAATTTAAATTTCCTGGGAGTACCCAGTTAAAGTTTCTGCTTTGGTCAATAATTTGATTTGATAGACTGATATAATTATAATTTGCCCAAATATGTGGAGCACAGAATTTAGTGAATCTATAAATCTGATTTTGCCTTGTGTCCTTCTGAGTTTTCAAAGAAGAGTATTCGACAATTCTCATGTGATGACTCACGGGGTTATTTGCCTCATCTACCTTAGGAATACATTAACTTTCTTTGTAATTTCTTGGAAAGTCGTGTTGTACTCAAACTCATTCAGATCATTCCATTGGATCTTCCCGATGAAGAGGAGAAGGAAAGTAATTACTCCTTGCTCCATTTCTTATTTTCCACCAAATTTAATTGAAAGGCAGAGAACAAACAATTAGATATCTTCACTCTGAATATAGACTTTGCTCTGTGTCTCTCCCGGTAACTGTCAGATAAAAAATATCGGCTCTGAGGATCTGACGAATGTTGCATCCTGATTTCTGCTGTACAGAGGAAAGACTTGTAAGTGAGCTCTCTCTTTGAAAACAGGACCTAGGCTGGATGTGGTGGCTCATGCCTGTAATCCTAGCACTATGGAAGGCAGAGAGGTTCAGGAGGACTACTTGAGCCCAGGAATTGAGGATCAGTCTGGGCAAAATAGGGATACCCTATCCCTACAAAAATGTCTTAAAAATTACCTGGGCATTTTGGTGCACACCTGTTGTCCCAGCCACTCTGGAGGCTGAGTTGGGAGGATAGTTTAAGTTTGCAGTTTGTAGTGAGATGTGACTGACTCACTGTACTCCAGCCTGGGCAACAGAGAAAGATCCTGTATCAAAAAGGAAAAGGAAAAAGAAAATAGGATCTTGCTGTTTGGCATTGATTGCCACTCAGGGAGTGGATCGAAAATATAAATAGAAAGAGAATGAGCATGTCTCTATAACTGTCTGGCATCCCCTTGCTAGGACCATATTGCTATTACCACCAGAAGTCCTAAAAGAGGATGGGTTGCAATTTAGTGTAATATTCTGAATTCATTCCAAGTTTAAAGTTCTATCATTCTCTGGCTCTTCTTTTTTCACATTAAAATGATGCTGTTGGACTTAGAGGCTTCTGAACTGCTTTATTGAGCACTACCAACTGCCTCCCCAATTTTATATAAAACCACTTCACCTTTAGACAAAGGTGGCTTTGTCTGATTTTACAAATCAGATTTTATTCAAGCTCTCTAAATGTCTGTGAACTAGATTCTAGTAAATCATCTCATTTATTCTAAATAGAATCTGTGCTTCTACCAGTAAACCATCAGGAGCTAGAAAACAACATAATGTTGACAAATCAGGAACCTAACAGATTATTAGGTCTCTCACTGTTCATTTGAAAGAGCTTCTAAACTTTTGAGAAATCCATGTTTCTTCTTAAGAAAGTTAAGCACCCTCTCTCAACTTTCCCCTCCATGTGTTCTCCTTTCTCTTTCCTCTTAAGAGTATTTATATTATTTTGTTAAGTAAAAATGGACAAGATTGCTTTAAAATTTGCAAAATGAGAACAAATGGATTGCAAATAATTGAGCGATTTATTTCTTTAACTTTATAAGACTTAAAAAAAAAACGAAATTCTAGGCACTGACATGAAAGTTGCCTTTGAGAAACTTGTTATTCATAATGCAAAAAAGTATTTGCTAATTCCTGTTCTAAGATTTGCAGACTGTGTCACACTATCTAGCTTTTGAGTTTGCTATCTGGTTTAATGTTGTATTTATAATATAAAGTGGCAATCAGAAACTGTATTTCAAGAACCTGTATTCTATCTCTTACTGAGTGTTCCTTCTTTAAATAGTGTTGGCTGCATTAAACCCGTGGGGGCGGTGGCATTAAGTGGTGGTAATAGGAAAGTATATATGTTAGACTTTCATATCCCTTTGACTGAGGGATAAATAGAGAAGCAGAATGAATTAATGGAAAAGAATTTGGTTGTTAGGCTGTCCTCTAAATTCTAGGTTAGCGGCAATTTTATATGTGGTTTGGGGCTTCATTTATTTTTCTCCTGAGTAAAATGGGACAATACCTAACAAGAAGGCTGTGGAAGTTGGAAATCACACACACACACACACACACACACACACACACACACACACACGATCAATCATCTGGCTCATATTAGATGTTCAATAAATAACAGCTACCACAGATGCCTATCAGTTGAGTAAGTGGTTCACTAAATTGAGCTGCCAAAGATCTCTTCTCTTCACATCCATAACTGTTTCTGCAGCAATCAAATAGATATATGATTGTTTTTCTGTAAGAAATTGCTTCAAAGAGAATATTTTCCTCCTGCTAGCTGTTCCTCCTACCAGGTATAGGAGATAAATGTACATTTCTTAATGAGCTGACTTTTTAGCATGTCATTTTTGAAGGAAAAATAAATTAACCTTAGAGAGGCATGTAGGTCCAACTCAGTTTTCTTACATATTCTAAAACTTTATTTATCCAGGACCCTATAAATTACTGTGTCCAAAATTACGAGGACAGTGTCGTTTATTCACCAAAGTTTATATTTTTCAGTTATGTGGCCAACTTTCTTGGCACCTAGGATAAGAACATTTCTTTTGCAGTTATCCATTTCTCTTTTAAATTTTACTTGACTTAAAAGAAAGTTGCAAAATACGGTGGAAAAAATCTTCCGCATGAAAAGGGGGAAAGAAAACAGAACCATTTACGATCTCAGTCAGCAGATTTACTCTACTCAAACAAAAAAAGAAACAACCTTATTGGAAGCAGATGTTGACACTGTGTCAGTTATTGAAGATGGAAGGAGTTCACTTGAGCCATTGCAGTTACAAAGGGGTATTGATGGCAGTTCGAATTCCTGATTGATCACCCTTGCAGCCAAGAGAAAGAAAGCAGAAACTGTATGTGATCAGAAATGAACTCAGCCTTCCAGTTTAATGGAGAGGATGCTAGAAACTCATTTTTTTTTCTTTATTTGCTGTAGGATAAAAGACATCTTTTAGAAAAGGTAAAACTTGGTTGAGAGAAAAATTGCAATTTATTATCTAAAAATATGTAAAGGCCAAAGAGCTCTTTAAATTATTATAAAACATTAAAACTATTATTGAAATCATTTTAGAAAAGTTAGCCTAAATTTTATTTCAAAAACAATGTTGAAAACAAACATATAACCTGTAAAAAAAATGAATGGCTCTGGCAAGTGGGGGCATGAGTGGAGCCTGTAAGGAAACCTCAGTCTCAATAACTTCAAATGTTACTTTCCTCGGAAACTTGGTCATGGAGACTGGTCACAGTACAGACATTTAGAAGTTTTATTATTTTTTTTTCTTTTAATCTTGTAGTGCTTTCTGGGAATTACACCCTGTACACTTTTCCAACCTATAGAAATCGTCATTATTGTTAAAATATCTTAATTTTTCTATTTCTTTTATTGTCTATTGTGCTTTTTTGGTTAAAAATATTTTCATAGTTTCAAAGTATTGGTCAAAGTAGTCTTCTCTTGAAGTTGTAATCAATTTAATTTGATCCAATGAGTTTATCTGAATCTCCTTTTTAAGTTCCAAGAAATTCTAATATAAATAAGTGTACTTTTACCAATTCCATTTTATAAGAAAACAGATACCTTTTAGAAAATAATAGGTCATCATCAATTCATTGTTTTATAAAAAAGCAATTTATGCACTACTAAATCTGGGATAAGAATAATTCTTTTAACATGCAAGATTCTTTAATTAGATTTTTGGTATATGCATAAGATGTGAACTTGTCTTTAATATCTCTTTATATTAATAGAGATGTACATTTCTTCCTATGCTGTGGCTAGAGCAAAAGTTATTAATGATAATTTACACACGTGATCTAATTTCTTAACAAATGTACAATATTTGATAGTATGTCTGATTTAAAAATACTATTCCATACATTTTTTTGAGAGAGAAAACATAGGGGAAGGTTTTCATGTGAATCCTTTGTATCACTTTAAAGTGCATATATTTAAAGGGAAGATATGAATTCAGTTTGTTTTTATTATATAAATCTAGATAAGGTGAAATGCTTTCGTGAAAAAAAAACACAGTGTAGTGAATTTTATATTTGTCACTTGATTAGGTAAACTGAAAACTAAAAATAGAAATATTATTTTACTGCATTGAAATACAACGAAATTTCAGACTTGTTAATTCTATAAGCAGTTATGCTACCTTAATTTTGTGATTCCAGAAATAAAAATTAATCTTAGTTATGCTGTCATTCTTAATAAATAAAAATGTATAATTCATAAAACTTTTGGCTTTATAAGATAATTATAAAATTATGTATTTTTTCTGTTTCGTGGGGTTTGGGAAAAACATTTTCTTATTTCTATTCACTCTTCAAATGCAGGTCTCATAATACTTGTTAATGATATAAGATGATGGAAGACTTTGTAATAAAAACAGATGTCATTATCTTCAATTTGTTCAATAAATAATTTAATGTGAATTGAATGTTTATATTTTAATGTAGCATTTGGGTTTGGTCTGCATTTTGAGAATTTAGGGCTCTTTTTGTTTCTTATTCAATTAAGCATCCTAGGTGTTTTTATAAACACCTAATTTGCAACATCTTAGGTGTTTTTAATTAAAGAGTCCATTTTCAGAGCCAAGAAATCTATATATTACCTCAAGGAATAGATTGGAAAACACATATTCATGATGGATAGGCAAATGAAATGGGATATACAAATTACATAACAGCAAGGGTCTTGAGAGTTTTATAATACAATGCTTCTAAGGCTGTTGATTGACCAACGTGTATTTTGTTGTTTTTACATTTCTTGACAGGGACCCTGCCATAAGTATTATGAAACAAAAACTCTTCTATGATTCATTGACATTGAAAAGAGAATTCCAAACCTTGTATTCTGAGCAAAGCTAGAGTTTCTTTACATGGGCCCTCAATTTTCTATCACATACCTTTAATGTGAAAATACTAAAGTCTGAAAATCAGCATTTAAATAATAGACCCTCCAGCACTACAGATTAAATCATTTGGCACAGGCTTTTTAACTGTCTACCACATTTAGAATACACCAAAATGAGCTTTATGACTGCTGTAAAACATTCATACAACAATAATGTCCTAAAACAACACAAATTTATTATCTTACAGATCCGACATTCGGCAAAGATCTTAGTCTTGGTGGGCTACAGAAAATAGGCTCAGCAAAATATCTTCTGCTCAGTTCATGATGCACATAAAGACTTTTGACGATTCCAAGAGAGAATCTTGCTGTTCCTTGCTCCTAGAGTTCTTTGCTTAGCTTCCTTCCATCTTCAAATCCAGTAATGTGGTCAAGACCTCCTCACATGCATCACTCTGACTTTCTCTTCTTTCTCTCCCTTACTTGTTTAAAGACTCGTGATTACATTAGCTGCATTTGTATAATCCAGAATAGTCTCTTCATTTTAAGGTTTCTAATTCCATCTTTAAAGTCCCCTTTTCCATGTAAAATAACATATTTAATGGTTCTGGGGATTAGGACTTGGAGCTATTATTCTACCTACAATCAGAGTAGTATTGGACTTCCATCATTTTCCATCAGTCTTTTTTTTGTTTTGAGACGGAGTTTCGCTCTTGTTACCCAGGCTGGAGTGCAATGGCTCGATCTGGGCTCACCGCAATCTCTGCCTCCTGGGTTCAGGCAATTCTCCTGCCTAAGCCTCCCGAGAAGCTGGGATTACAGGCACGAGCCACCATGCCCAGTTAATTTTTTTTTTTTTTTTTTTTTTGTATTTTTAGTAGAGACGGGGTTTCACCATGTTGACCAGGATGGTCTCGATCTCTTGACCTCGTGATTCATCCGCCTCGGCCTCCCAAAGTGCTGGGATTACAGTCGTGAGCCACCGCGCCCGGCCCTATCAGACTTATCATCAAGAAAGACTAGTTCACTGGAAGCGGCAAGGCACAATGTTTGCATTGGCATTTGTGTGGGGGTTTATCTTCATTCATTGCATGTGAAGAAAACTCCTGTCACTATTTCAACTGTTTCATGTCGTTGATATAGTGATTCAGAATCCAAAGGGTTATGTGGTATTTATGTAAGATGAGCAGTCTGGGGGGTGGAGAGCAGGTCATCTAGTGCAGATTCTTCCTAGCTGAAGTGTCTTTTCTCTGGGGACAACCAAGTACGATTTAATTGTTTTGCTTCCTTTTTTGGGAGCATAGGCCCATCTTGTGATTCCCTAAGTCTGCAAGCATCTCACTTGACCTGCTTATACACATTTGACTAAATAGCTAAATATGACCACATTGACGTGGTAAAGCTTTAACACTTTTGTCCAGATTGAATCACTCCATCTGCTATCAGTTAAGCAGTGGAAAAACTGTTGTGGAAAAGCAAACATGTTTTGATAGATTTAATGTGTAAAGAGGGTATCCATACTCTGGAATGCTGCTGATCAATAAATGAGCTGCAAGACTTTGTTAGAAACAACACTCAAGCACAACTGTTTTACTTTCCATACCAAGTTTGGCCGTGCCTGAATGAAGAACACCAGCATTGATCTTTGCTTTGCACTTGTACAAGAGACTGTTTGCAGAGAGCCAAATATAGCAACAGAGGATTTAATATCTTGCCAAAAAATACAAAATCTGTTCCCCTTTAAGCATGACACTCTATCCTTTCTTGTGGATCTTGCTAAAAGGAAAATATAGCTTTAAACTCCCCTATTCCTTCTGTTGAAAGCTCACTAATCTTTTTCAAATGAGCTATGTATGGTTTTGTGGTGTTTTCTGTTTCCAAAAGAAAATCACTACACAAGAAATAAGTCCAGTGTTATCATTTATCTGACCAAAAAAAAAAAAAACATACTTCTGGTGGCGGCTGCATTAATTAATTTGATTATGATAATCATTACACAATGTTTACCTATATCAAATCATCATGTCGCATTCCTTAAACATATACAACTTGTCAATTACAACTCAGTAAGGCTGGGATCTTTAAGTCAAAGATTAGAGTCAACAGAAATAAAGAAAAATTTTGCTTTGATAGCTCAGGACTAATCAAGGATTATTGAGAGACAGGCTATCATGCTATGTGCCATTTTGTATTAAACAAATTACACCAACAACAAAAAATTTGGCTTCCATCAACGAGGTGCTTTCTTTGTCTTAGAACATGGTGCTTTGTTGTGAGTGTTGTCTGATGGGTGGGTAGATTAGGTCAGATTTCTTTATAATGTGGTTAATGACAACAGCTCTTCTTCTCAGTTTATGGTGTATATAAAGAATTTGTAAAATAGTCTTGCAAACTTCACCAAGAAAATAGCTTTCCGCAGTGACAGCTTTACCAGACATCTCCGTGTGGGATTTTAAAACAAACACAAGGCTGTTTGGAAATACTTGGTATATGTAAATATGCAAAATATGCTGAACAGTGCTAACAGCTGTAGGGTGTACTCCCTCATCCTTCAGCAGAATATTTTGGTGGCAGTGTGGTTATTTTTTCCATCTTTGCTTTTAATTCCCCCGTCTTGTCTCCACCCACTCACCCATCCACTATCCCGTCCAAAAGCACAAATGTAACACCCTTCCCCCTAGTTTCACCCTGCTTCCAAGAGAATCATTTTAGTACATTCCCACTGGAAAAGGTGGGCGGTGCCTTGATGGAATGTTTCTGAGTTTCGCGATGTTGTAAAGCCTGAGCTTCGGGGAACTTGCTTGGACTTGATCTGACACCAAGCTCACACACAGCCCAGACACTCTGCAGGCCAGATTCCATTAAGGCTTATCATTACAAGAAGAGGAAAAGTCCTCCTGCGAGTGGCCCTCCAGCCGTGATGATTCCAAAGATCGCAAAATAATCATTTTAAGTATGTGCTATCAGGTTCTGCAACATCAAGGCACTCATCCATTTATGAAAAGAAGCGTATGCCTCGTTTTTGTACACCTGTTCTCAGATCCCCAAAAGGGAGGGAAGACACAAGAAAAGTTAAAATTCAAAGTCTCTTTTCATGGTATCTCGTGGATTGAAGGTTTGGAAGAAAAAAGGTAGCAAATATGAACAGAGAAAGTTTGCATCCCAGATGCGAGGACCATTTTCACTGGTGATTTGTTGATATTATTTAATCTTATATTTATGTTTATCTGCCCAAAGAAGATCAAGTGAAATAAGAAATCTAAACTGCTTTGGAAAAAATAAAATACTATACATATTCAAAGAAATGGAAACCAATATTTATTGAAAGTCCTTGATCTATCATGAGTATTACATGAATTCCTCTTAAGTAATTCTCGCAAATAGCAATATGCAGATAGCATTTTTTGGGAAACTGTTAGCAATATAAAAATGGGGTTTGAGTTTCAGCAAAATGTACATGCTACTTAGAAGCTGTATATTTTGGATAATTTTCTTCATCTCTCAATCACAATGGGTCATCTGTAGGTAAAATGAAGATATAAAAGGAAACTACTTCACAGAGCTGTCATAGGGATTATGTATTTAATTTGCTTATTACTAAGTAAATATTTTTGTTTCTTTTTAATTATCATATTTTTTCAGTAATTGAGGAAATCATCAGTTAAACCCTTTCCCAAGGGCACTGATAAAATTTGACTCTGTATCCCCACCCAAATCTCATCTTATAGCTGCCATAATTCCCAGGAGGTATGGAAGGGACCTGGTGGGAGATATAGAATCATGAGGCAGGTCTTCCCTGTGCTGTTCTTGTGATAGTGAATGGGTCTCCCAAGATCTGATGTTTTTACAAGCGAGTTTCCCTACACAAGCTCTCTCTTTGTCTGCTGCCATCCATGTAAGATCTAACTTGCTTCTCTTTGCTTTCCACCATGATCGTAAGACTCCTCAGTCACATGGAACTGTAAGCTCACTAAACCTTTTCCTTTTGTAAACTGCCCAGTCTCGGGTATGTCTTTATCAGCAGGTTGCAAATGGACTAATACAGTTAATTGGTACCAGAAAAGTGGGGAAACTGCTGAAAACATACCCAATAATGTGGAAGCCACTTTGGAACTGGGTAACAGGCAGAAGTTGGAACAGTTTGGAGTGGTCAAAAGAAGACAGAAAATTATGGGAAAGTTTGGAGGAGTCAGAAGAAGACAGAAAATTATGGGAAAGTTTGGAGGAGTCAGAAGAAGACAGAAAAATATGGGAAAGTTTGGAGGCGTCAGAAGAAGACAGAAAATTACGGGAAAGTTTGGAGCTTCCTAGAGATTTGTTGAATAGCTTTGACGGAAGGACTGATAGTGATATGGACCATGAAATCCAAGATGTGGTGGTCTCAGGTGGAGAGGAGGAAATTGTTGGGAACTGAAGCAAAGGTAACTCTTGTTATATCTTAGCAAAAAGACTGGAGGAATTTTGCCCCTGCCCTAGAGGTTTATGGAACTTTGAACTTGAGAGAGATGATGATTTAGGGTGCCTGGGGGAATAAATTTCTAAGCAGCAAAGCATTCAAGGGGTGACTTGTGTGCTGTTAAAGGCATTCAGTTTTATAAAGGAAGCAGAGCATAAAAGTTCAGAAAATCTGCAGCCTGACAATGTGATAGAAAAGAAAAACCCATTTTCTGGGGAGAAATTCAAGCTGGTGGCAGAAATAACAAGGAGCTGGACATTAATCCCCAAGCCACTGGACATGTCAGAGGTCTTCATGGCAGCCCCTCCCATCACAGGAGGCTTAGGAGGAAAACATGGTTTTGTGGACTGGGCTCAGGGTCCCTGTGCTGTATGCAGCCTAGGGACTTGGTGCTCTATGTCCCATATACTCTAGCCGTGACTGAAAGGGCCCAACTTAGGGGTTAGGCTGTGGCTTCAGAGGGTGCAAGCATCAATCCTTGGCAGCTTCCACATGATGTTGAGCCTGCGAGTGCACAGAAGTCAAGAACTGACATTTGGGTCACTCCACCAGAGAAAAACCACAATCTGCTGAGGTGCTTGCTGAAGGCAAAGGGAATACAGAACGGGTGGTAGAAAGAGGTAGTCATCAATACCAGCTATGTGCATGTGACCAGTTGCAGAAACGGGGATGTAATTGTCATGAGTATTTCCTACTCCTTTTGTTAGAAACATGTTTGTGCACATATACACTTGTACTAAGAAAATACCTTCATTTTGTTCATTTTGTTTCCTTTTTCCTGTATCAAAGGAAATGATACAGGAAAAATCGTATGTCATAAGATTTATTGATATGATGTCAGCATTTAAATGTTGTTAACTTTATGTAATGGCTTTTAGGTTGGGGATTGTTTCATTTCTGATTGTATGAAGGATAATTGTATTTAGGTGTAATTGTGACCTTGTTATCATCTTTATTTGAAAATAAGGTATGATTCAGGCGATGTGTATGGGTTCAATTTGACAAGGGGTGGCCTTGTGGTGGTTAACACTCTGTGTCAACTTGAGTGTATTGAAGGATGCAAACTATTGATCCTGGGTGTGTTTGTGAGAGTATCGCCAAAGGAGATTAACATTTGAGTAAATGGTCTTGGAAAGGCAGACTCCCCCCTCCAACTTAATCTGGGTGGGCGTAATCCAATCAGCTGCCAGCACAGCTAGGATATAAGCAGGTAGAAGAATATGAAAAGACTAGACTGACTTGGCCTCCCAGCCTACATCTTTCTCCCATGGTGGATGCTTCCTGTCCTTGAGCATCAGATTTCAAGTTCTTCATCTTTGGGACTCAGACTGGCTTCCTTGTTCCTCAGCTTGCAGATGGCCTATTGTGGGACCTTGTGGTCATGTGAGTTTAATACTGCTTAACAAACGCATATATATATATATCTCCTATTAGTTCTGCCCTGCTAGAGAACCCTAACTAATATAGGCACTCAGCTGTGAGTTACAGAGCCAGGATCCAAACCTAGATTTAGCCAAACAGGAATCTCAGAAATCCATACCATCCCCCCAGTTTTTGCTGTTGTCACATCTGAATGTATTTGCTCTGAAATTTTAATAATCTCATAGCAAACTGGGATAAAAAGAGACAATAGAAGGAGCTAAAAATGGCCAGAAAGGGTAGAATACTTTGGAAGAGTGAGGGAGATTAAGGAGGCTTTCATGAATGAGAGTTATGAGAGACTTTGGAATTTTAGAACATTATTTGCAACTTAGGGATACAGAATAAATTCATCTGACATATTCTTCTGGTTTGAAGGATTATGATTATTTCTTTACTCAGCTCATCCTCAAATCTCATTAAAATAGTGAATAATAGATTGGAAGGATTATGGCTTCTTTATGTTGACATCTTTTTTTTCATCTGAAACTGTCAACTCCTTAATCTCTTTAAGTGTTCAATTCTTGTTTTATCTGCTAGAAAAAAAACATCAAAATTACATTTTAGTTCTGAATTTTTTAAAAATAAAATACCCTCATTTCTTACAGTGGGAGTATGTGTTTGAGCAGAACTTTAATAAATATGAATAGAGTAAGTCATTTGAAAACACATACCACCTGCAGTTTCTGTGTTGGAAAGCTGAGAGGTTATAAGATTTTAGCTTCATCTTCTCCCTCACTTGCCAATTGTGTGACATGGGAAATGTACTCTTCCTCATTAGTAAAATGAGATGGTAATACCTACATCATAGGATAGATATGTGGATTAAATGGGATAATGTGTAAGTGTCTGTTCAGTACTAGACTTCCCAGTAAGTTTAGAATTTTATGCATCTATTAGTATTGGCTCAAATTTACTAGGCATCTATAATCAGGAACTTTACAAAAGTCAACTCATTGAATCCTTGGGACAACTTTACAAGGTGGGTTTCCTTATTTTCACATTGCAGAGATTTTAAATAACATGCCAAAAGCAGAATCAGAATTAAATGTCCAGTCGTGTAATTTCAAAGCTCATGTATTTTCCACTACACTAAGCTCTATCTCAATCTACTATGCAAATAACATTGAGTGCCTAGTGTTTGCTTACATTCACATATAAAATATAAGTAAGGCAGAAGTCTAGAGATCCTACTATGGGTAACTGAAAGCCCTGTTTTTAAACTGTTTATACCACCAACTAGCTGTATTCTCTGCATTACTGTCTTTCTTAAAATTGAATTCTGAGAATGACACATCATGATAAGTAATTGGACAATCGAGTCCAATTTCTGCATCGGAAGTCAGATAATTATGAACTATAATCTCCATTTTCTTTTTTCTGTAAACTCATGAAAATAAGGCAGGAGAAATCATCCCACCTAATACAAGTCAAACCAAGTAGTGATTTCATTCCCTAGAAGTCCTGATTCAAAGTCATATGGATGTTTAATCCATTTTCGTCGACAGTGTTGATAGTGAATATAGGCACTCTCTCCGAGCAGGCAGTGCACATTCATAAAAACACGTCTCAGAAATGCCGGCTTTTCATGGAGATGTTTTCGGGTGCTGCCATTGCACGTTGCTCTCTGCTCTACTTTGGGACCTCTGAGACTTCTAAACGTGTTCATGTCCCTGACTCCATGACAGTTCTCTTGGACTTGTAGAAATAATTCAGCTTCTCTGATGTGAATCTTTTTAGTGCATGTCCCAGAAAATATTTTTACCTGTTTTTATTTCTTGATTGTTCGACTAGGTCTTTGCTACCCCAGCCCTGCTAAACTTTGGCTGCTGGAGCGAGCCAGGAACAGGCTTTCCCTCTGAGGTCTGAAAGGGTTAGCTTTGGAAAGTTAATCACCTAGGGGCAGCTCCAGGGTTTGTCGGGCCTGAAACTTAGGATCACGGGGGGAGGATGACCTTTAAGAAGAAGAACACAAAATGAATACTAAATTATGTACATAAGTGAAGACTGAAAATGAGAAATCATAATTGACAAATTTTGGAAAGCTAATGAATGCCCTAAAATACAAAATTCAGAAAAATAATGTATATTTTTATTAATTACTTGCTTAAAGATGCATATGTGATACACCACATTTCTAATAACTAGTTTTTATCTTCTGCACATTTTAAACCTGTTTTTTTTTTCTTTTCACTATACTCTTTTGCTTGCTGATAGAACACTGATAGGATATGCTTGTAGACAGAGGTCATGGCAGGCCCATTTGAAACATTGCAGTGGGGGGGTTGACGCATTCTTTGAAGCTATTTATACACTAGGGAATTATTATTTAATTTGACATAGATGTATATGAATATGGCATAAATATATCCACTAAATCGCAGTTGTATTTATCGATCAACTCAACCTTCTCTTAGCTTCATCTCTACCATCCCATGCGGGGAACGTGTGGCGGAGAAGACAGTGTATGTGAGTGAAGGAGGCAGCAGTGGGTAAAACAGCGAAGTTTTGAAAAAACTACAAAATCAGATGTCAGCATGAGCTCTAGATTCATCCCAAGACCTGGCAAAGGGCCTGTGCAAGTGAGAACCTGGAGCTTTAGCCAGTTAGCCTCAGGGCAGATCTCCTGTGCACATGTCACCTAAGCTTGTCTCCCATGATAAAAAAGGAAGTTCTATCTCGGCACAGTCTGATGCCTTTCCAAATGGAACTGTGCTATTCCCAGACTGTGGCTTTGCATTTTTAATTTCTGGTTGCTATCTGTTGTAGTACATTAAACTGAGAATTAAAAGATAATAAGGTGGGGTGTGGTGGCTCATGCCTGTAATCCCAGCACTTCGAGAGGTCGAGGTGGTAGGTCACTAGAGTCCAGGAGTTCGAGACAAACCTGGGCAAAATGGTGAAACCCCATCTCTATGTCTCTACAAAGAAAAAAAAAATACAAAAAGTAGCCAGGTGTGGTGGTGCATGCCTGTAATCCCAGCTACCTGAGAGGCTGAAGTGGGAGGATCACTTGAACCCAGGAGGTAGAAGTTGAGGTGAGCCCAGATCACACTACTGAACTCCAGCCTAGGTGACAGATCAAGATCCTGTCAAACAAACAAACAAAACCCCAAGATAGGAAGAGAGTTACATACGGAATAACCAAGATGTAAAAAGACCAGGTTGAGGGAGAGAGACAGAAGGGAAAGCTAAAAGTGTTTGGAAAACATTTTACATAGACAAACTAGAAAAGTCTGTAAGATGACTCTGAACTGAAAAATTCATGTGCCAATAACCTGATGCCGAGAATTATAAAGAGTGAGTTATCCTCTGAATAAAGCAGTCTTATTTTTCTTAAGAATAAAACTATTTGTTGTTTGCAGCTATGCATGATCATGAACAGGAATGACATCACATATTAAAGTAACGAAATCTTACCGAATAATGAAGCATTACCTAAAGAATACTTTCTGGCCGGGCGCGGTGGCTCAAGCCTGTAATCCCAGCACTTTGGGAAGCCGAGGCGGGTGGATCACGAGATCAAGAGATCGAGACCATCCTGGTCAACATGGTGAAACCCCGTCTCTACTAAAAATACAAAAAAATTAGCTGGGCATGGTGGCTCATGCCTGTAATCCCAGCTACTCGGGAGGCCGAGGCAGGAGAATTGCCTGAACCCAGGAGGCGGAGGCTGCGGTGAGCCAAGATTGCGCCATTGCACTCCAGCCTGGGTAACAAGAGCGAAACTCCGTCTCAAAAAAAAAAAAAAAAAAATCCTGACCTATTTTTGTTAATAACAACTCATGTGCTTCTAGAAAAAAAAATCACTAAATTTCCTTGATGTGTTTTCTTCTCTGCAAAACAGGAACAATATGACTGGACAATCTTTACGGCTTCTTCTAGTTCTAAACATTTTTGTACATGTATTTTTTAAATATAACACCATACCCTATTTAGACATCATCATTAATATTTTCCTGAAGCTAGAATAGTTTGAAAAAAGTAACCTAATTGGAAAAGATTATTTAACAACTTCTTCAGATGTTAATGGGAGTTGGAGCTATAAAAATTCAATAATGACAATGTTGTTCAGAGTGGAACAAAGAAAACTTCCAAACAATCTCTGCAACAAATGTCATTGGCATTTATGTAATCTGAAGTTTACAAAAAAGAGAGAGAAAAGAAATAGCAAGAGAGACATGATTCTCTTAGGAACTTGACATCCTGGATTCTTGTGTTTAACAGTCTTTCTTTCAAGGAGCCAGTATGCAAACCTGTGCACGATTTACACATTTAACTCATCCCATGTGCTTCACGTGCTGGTTTGAATTATTCGATGGTGAAAAATAGAAATGTAGACTTTAAAAATAAAAATATTCACAGCATTCCTCTTACTAATTCCATGCAGCACAGTAGACAGGGTTACAGACATATATCATTAAAGACAACAGGTTATTCAACTCACTTAGCTCTGCTGCTTTTTAAAATCCAAATCCTTGTTATGTGTCCAGCTTAATTTTAACGATCCATGTTGGCTTCTATAGATTCTTCTGGGACACTAATAAGTGGCTACATTTCAATACAATTTTCCTGCATTTGCTGACTGCTTAATTTCCTTGTGACTGAATTTCATGTAATTACCTGCAGTCATTCACACTTTCATTAGGAAAAAGTTTATCATGACAATTTGAAGGCATTTACCACCTGCTCATGATGCTATCCAGCACGTAGACAACACAAGTTAAATGGATACAGTCCTTGCCCTCAACCTTCTTGATCTGGCGGTTTCATGTGGATGGATCTCTACCATGTTCTATTCTATAGGTAATGTTTCCATATTAGTCATGTTTGACTTGCCTCATTTCTCATAAGTACTTCTTCCACAGCAAATGTCCTAACCCACATTTCATCTGTTTTCACCCTCATCAGAGCTTTGTTGTAAGTAGATTGCTCACATCAAGCCTGAGGCCCTTTAACTGGGAGGTGGTGGTTACAAATTTTGGCCGGAGCAGTTCATTCTGACTTGGAGGAAGACACAGTTTCTCTTCCTGAATAAACCACTCTGTTCTGGAAAGGGAAATCACATTAGTCTCCTTGTAGGTACTGAAACTGTTTGCCCAAGAGACTGCTCCCTTCCTAGACTTTCCAGTGTCCCATGTAGTATCACCAGAGGATTGAGCCCTGGCACTGGCAGGAGATTGGAGGGTGAGACTGGGTACAAGGAGAAGCCAGGATATTTCTCAGTCTCCTGTTCTGCTTTGGATAGCATCTGTGGCAGCAGCTGTGTCTCCCACAGTGATTACGACTCCGTTGAGGCCTCAGCTCCAGACACACTCCCAACTCCTGCTGGGTATCCAGGGGTCTGAGCTCCCTTTAGAATGCTTTTCCTTTTTGCCCCTATGGGTGGGAGCGGTTTCTTGATGTTGCTAATCTCTGGTTATTTGGCCATCTCCGTAGCTTGTCTATCACTATATAACCAATTTCCTGCTTCAAATTTCTATTTAAGGACTCAGAGTGGTTTCCATTGACTTGGTTGAAATATGGCATATACAATTTTACCCATAAGGAGTGATCCCAGGAAACATTCCTCAATATAGGATTTTATGTTAGAGCATGAAAGTAGGAATGACCCACATTTTAATATTCCATGCTATGCAGTGGGATCACAACCACCTGGGTTATCAAGGCTTTAATATAGTAAGTAATCTGTTGTACTCTGCTACTATGGCAGTAAGAATGATTACAAATATTGTAGAGCTTGATAAAGTATTTGAGATGGTTTCCAAAAAAAAAAGAAAAGAAAAGTCAATTCAAGACTTTCAAGTTTCAGCTCGAACCCAGGTAGAAAACCAGACTATTTGATGACAACTTTCAGTGAATTATTTTTACCCATTATATACACAGGACAGCATGGCTAAAAGTCAGGAGTAATGTCTTGTGTAGTTTGGGGAATTTTAAAGCAAGATGGTCAGATAACTTTGCCAAATTTCTTCTTTTAATGTTCAGGGATTAGTGAGAAAACAATGATTCCCTTAGAAATGAACAGAAACCTGTTTGTTCACAGATAAAGCTAGACATTAGATTTCCACAATAAAATGAGTTCCATAAGTGTATATCAAAACTGATTGCCCAATTGAAACACCTCTTCTTCTTTTTATTTTCCCAAGGGAACTAGACTTCTTTTGTAATTCACACACATCACACTTTATTACTTATAGATCCAAAACCGGAGGTAGATTCCAGTAAGAACAGGGTAGAATCACTAGCTATCTTGGAAGAAGACAGCCAGCATATAAACCACCAGGAAATGCAAAAACTTGCCCATACTGATTACTTAAAATTTAAGGAGCACACATATAAATGAATCCTGAGCAGGTTAAAGAAGAAAATGAAATATGCGGTTAGGTTGGCTATATCTCTTGGTTTCATGATTTAATGTATTAATGTGATTGTGTGGAAATGGCAATAATAGTCCTTCACTTGGTTGAGGGACTAAAGCATGGATTCCACAAAGGGCTATGTTTAATGCGGTCAAGATGTGAAAGCTTCCCTGTAATTATTTAAAGCAAGGAGTCCAACAGATGTACAAATATGATAATTTTAGAGTCAAATAATTATGCACAATTTGCTTTCTCTCTCTCTCTCTCTGACAATGTTATCTGGAAGTTACAAAAAATACTTATAATGCCAGGGCATTGGGAAATGCTTCAAGAAGGAAATAACAGCATTTTTGAAAACTTGATTCTGGCTTCCAACTGTAAATAGGGGTTGATGGTGGGAGTTGCAACTTGTGAAGTAGTCTACGTGATTTTAATGGAAATTTTGGGATTCCAGCGTGACAGAGGCCAGGTTGCAATACTTAACCATGAGAGATAAGGATGGCTCAATTACCATGACTGGTTGTAAAGATGGACTGCCGTCTAGAGTGTTTTAAACTCGAGGTACCTGAGTATGCATAATTGATTACTGGGACTTAAGGACAAAATAAATAGGCATGAACTATTACTTAATTCATATTATAGAGAGTACACTGAATTTGTGGAGCAGAAGTCTTGAGTCACTGCAATAAGAAGTCATAGCATCTCCTCCAATTCCTCTACCTAAGCTAGTCTATAAACCTAGATTGCTTGATTGAAGGAGACACCAAGCCCCCTTGAGAAAGGCCTTGCAACATCCTCATGTATACAGAATCTTCATCTAAGCATACCATGAAGGGGTATATGGCCATTTCGCCTATGACTTTGCACTGGAGAAAGGGAAAATTCTAGACACTGGCTCTGAGTTGACACTCATCCCTGAGCATCTGAAGTGCCACTATATTTTTCTGGAACTTATGAAAATTGGCTGATGAATAGGGTTTTGGACCAAGTCTATATCAATAGACTTGTCTATTGATAGACCAAGTCTATTAAGATGGTCCTGTTGGGTCCAGGATCCTCCTTTGGGTGTTTCCCAATTCCTTACAGCATCGTTGGGTAAAGTCGATTAGGAAACTGACAGAAACCCCATACTGTCCACTATGATAAGAAGTCCCAGTGTTACCACCTGGAAGTGCCATCTGTACCTAAATAGCAAATGGCAAAACATCATCCCTGGAGGGCCACAAATAGTTTACCTCCAGGAAAAAAAAAGCAGAAGGAGTCATAAATAATGACTGTGGGCTGTCTTAAACTCAGGTGGTTATTCCAGTTATAACTGCTGTTCCGCATAGGATTCTGAGTACAATTATCCAGAGAAGGATTTCGAATTTAGTACACATCTATTGATCTGGCTCAAAAAATGCTGTTTTCTTCTCCACAACAATTTGAAAGGTTGATTAGAAGCAGCTCACTTTCTCTGGTCAGAAATGTCCGTGTAGCCTATGTATAATCATAGCATATAAGCTATGGACACAGCATATAATACAGCTGTATATTACACAAGGTACAGTAATGATCATAACTTATATAATATTCTTACACATACATAAGACCTTGATTAGGACCTTTGATTGAGCATCACATTTGTCCATGACTTAGATGCTAATTGAATCTGGTTAGAAGGAAGCAGCAAGAATATGTTATATGATTAGGAAGTCATTTGTGTATATAGAGTAAGAGACAAAATGAAATGTCAGGTTTCTCTCCTTAAAGAACTTTCTAAGGACACATAGGTACATTGTTTTTAGTGTGAAAGACAAGGGTTGCAACATGCACCCTATGCCACACAGAAGGAGAAACAAGTCTTGGTGAGCAAAATGTTTTTTTCATATAAACAGATACATTTTTCAAAACTGAATTTGACTTATCGATGCACCTTGTTTCTAGCACTATCATCCAAGCAATTATAGAATGCCTCACCTACAAGTCATGGTATCCCACACCATGTTGTTTCTAACCTAGAAACACAGAAGAGTGGCAATTAATCCGTGTCTGTGTACTAGCTGATCTAGCAGACTAGTGGAATGGCTGAAGATTCAGTTTGGGGTCCACCTAGGAGACAACGCCCTTCCAAGATTGGATTTGCCATCACACAGGATGCATAACTTGCTTTGAAATAGTAACTAAGGTGCAGTTCTATTTTTTTCCGTAGTCAGGAAACACAGGAATGGGAACTGAGTCAGAAAGGAGAAGTGACTCTTGTCACTCATATTTAAGACCCTGGTGGGAAACAGGTCTACGTGGCTCTGGAGGCTCATTTTCTTCTCTTTGTTGGTACCTTGGCAGAGAGCTGGCTCAGTTGGTGGGTGTGATGTCCTGCAGAGTGAAAAGATCTTTGATATCTGAATTCCTAGCCCGCATAGCTTTCCAGAACCACCTGATTTGAATGCATTCTCTGTAGCATTCTACCTGAGCTCAGAGATATCTCAAAATCTGTTTTTGTTTCTTTGTGAAACTAGGTGCTTCCTAGCCCCTCTTACGTTAACCAAAAATTATGTAATGCAGTGTGGGCTCCAGGGTTACTGACTGTCTTGGAATGTTCTCTGTCTTTCTTCTAGCCTCTCATCCTGGCAGACGCCTCCTGGTGAAACCATGGGCAGAATGCATTCAGACCATCTATACCCCGTTTAGCTTGTAGAATAATGAACGTAGGAAATATACTACTTCCTTAGTTTGAATTTTTCTTCAATGCACTCTATATATACATGTTTTCCCCAATAAACTCTACATATATATTATAACCACTTGCTGTTTTTGGTGTGTGTTTATAATTCTTCTGCAGCATGTAGTCTATCTGCAAGTTTGCAAGGATGCTATTCAAGAACTTGCTGTATTTATGGTATTATGGTATTTTATATTTGTAAAGATACACACATGCACACTTTCACAAAATAGAGATTTATTTTAAGGAATTTGCTCAGGTAATTATGGAGGCTGTTAAGTCCAAAATAATCAGAGTAGGTAGGGAGGCTAGAGACCCAAGCAAAAGTTGATGTTGCAATTTGAATGTGAAGGCAGATTGCTAATAGAATTCCCTTTTCCTTAAGGGATATTAGCCTTTTTTCTCTTAAGGCCTTCAACTGACTGGATGAAGCCCACCTGCATTGTGAAAGTAATTTGCTTTGCTCAACAAATACTAATTTAAATGTTAATCTTATCAAAATAAATACTTCACGAAACCATCTAGACTGGTGTTTGACCGAATACCTGGGCACCACGGCCTAACCAAGTTAATACGTAAATCAGGCATCACAAATTAAAACACTGCTGGTAAAGACTTAGAAAATTATTTATAAAAGTATTTTCCCCATATTAATATAATCTTCAGGTTTAACATAATTTTTTTAGAATAAATGCATAACATAGTACTTACTAGTCTCACTGTACATTGAAATATATCCAAACAAATACCCACAACTTAGCCCAACCTATAAAATTTTTACAAAAATTTAGTAGATGACTCTTGATTGAGCCCATTATTCTTCCCCATAGAGAAGCTGCTCTCCGAGTGAATACAGCTCAACGCAACTCATCAAGTGTTTGCAGAGCACCTGATGAAAGTTAAAGAGAAGCCTTAGTCACTTCCATACCAACTGTACCATTCACTTTCTGTCAGGCACAACCTCCCAATATTAAATGCCTTTTCACATGTGAAGGCCTTGACTCCTCAAGATAATTTTCCAAGACAATAATATGCTTCTTGAGGCAGGGGCCGTATCTTTTCTTTGTAGGCTCTGCAACATAGTACTCAAAGCGAATACTCTGAAGTATTGGGTGGATATGTTAAAATGAAAATCCTTCTATTTCAGAAATATTTACAGATAAATGAGGTTATTATAAAACACAGACTTATTTTAGAAGATCTTTGTGTCACTTAGGTGTCAAAAGTACATAGTACTAAATTAGGCATTGGGAGGACTGGCATTTCTGTCTGGCTCACTGGGAAACAAAATTAGTGACTCAGGGCATGGTGATCCTCCCTGCTCCTAGCAGAGGGGAGATTAGGACCAGCAAACCTTAAGGCTGCAAAAAGTCTAAGATTTGTAATTCTTTTACATATTCTAGGAACCTATTCACATTTTGATTTTTCCTAAATTAGTTTGGTCCTGGTATTCATACTGAGATAATACCTCAGGTATAATGAATTTTGAAGCACTATCTTTAAACTGCTTTGCAATTTTCAGAAGAAAGTTCTTGCAGAAAGAAGAATTATATAATTAATCAAGGAAACCCAGATGGTACAAAATAAACAGAAACATTCTGGTGTTGTGGCATCCTGTTGTAGTTAAAAGATATTTTGAAAAATAAAAATAAAATCAGTGTTAATGGTTTTTGAAAGGACTGGCTTGTTTTTGTGTTGATGGCTGACATTTCTATTATCTATATCATTATGATTGATAGAATAAGTCTAAATGGAATATTAGCAATCCAGCACCAAATAGTGTCAAAACCTCCATGCCAGAATAAGCGTCAAACTCTCAACATAATCCACAATTACCAGACTCCCTTGCAAATCACAATTCTGTCATTTTTATGGGAAATCTACAAGCACCGTAATTGCCGCTGGATAGAATACATTTTTTTTAAGGGGTCAAATTTAAACCATCTGTAGACAGATGGAAGGGAAAGTGGAATTAGAGCTGTTACTGAAAACTCTGCAGCTGTCAGGGTGTGTTTGAGGCGATCCTAGAGGTTCATTAGCAACAGGCAACACTACATCCAGGCTCCAAGCAGGACCTGGGGGGAGATGGGCATCCTTCTTGTGGCCGGTTGTTTTGGCAAACGTGGGTGAGTAATGGCTGGACTCATCATTGCTGAACTCTGTTCCCATGGGCCCAGACTGCAGATTGTACTCAAAGTCTTTGTTGTTCATTCTGGTCATCGAGCCACATCGAGCTTTTCAATCATTTCAGGGAAGAATCAACTCGGGCCCCAGGCACCGATTTCCTCATACCTCCTACGCCCACATTCTTTCTGTTATGATCATCACCCCGTCTCCCCTGCTTGTTTTAGCCTTTAAGGGAAAGGAAAAAAGAACAAAGAGTCCAGTATGTCACAGGGCTGGAACATTTTAGGAAACACAACAAAACTCACCTGTAGAGTAGAGGTAGGATCCTTCTAGAGATACCAGCATCCATTTCACAGTGGACAGGGCACCCACTTACTTCTTAGTTTCTGGCTTCTTCAAGTGAAAATCACTCTAGGTTTTGTTTATTTATTTTTATTTTCTATTTTTCTGTATCATAAAAACAAATTAAAGATGCCATCACCTGGTGTCTGGTAGAGCTTGGCAAAGTCGAATGGATTGTTGGAACTTTAAGCACCCATTAAGAAGGAAGAGAAAGGAAACAAAGGCATACAAACATCTTTGTTTACAAAATATTCACCTAGGAGCCATTGTTTATATTGTGTTTTTGGTGATGTTTGGGAGTTCTGTTCTTTTCCTTCAGAACTCTTTGTAGTTTTTTAGAAAAATTATTAGTTAGAAAAATTATTCTATATAAAAATTACTCACTGTGGCTCAAATGACTTACTATTATTTCCCAGGCCTGCCATGTGCCTTCCCAACTCCACATGGGCACTCACCACGTACCTCCCATTAAGGATTCTGTGATGCACTGATGTCCTTTGCCTCAACCTTACTCATTTTTTAAGACCCTTCAAAGCCAAAGCTATCTTCTGTTCTATGAATAGTATTCGTTACTTCCTGATCTTATAACCCACATGGTAGGTACATTTTGCCTGGGATTATAATTTTTCTGTGCTTGTACAACTTCCCCAAATACACTCTTAGCCTCCCAGTGAGAAAGATACTTTGATGTTAGTCATGTACAATATTTTTTCAGTACGTACGATATCTTTAGAGCACCTTACACAGGGTAGGAGTCCATGGAATGATGATGACGGCCATCATTTGAGGTCCTGTTTGGAACACAAAAACAGTTTTAAAAGACTTGTGGAAATAATTGCATCATATAATGTTTTCAAGATGTCAGGGTAAAAATATGTTTAGAGATAAAAGTTCTGTGGGCTTAATTTTCACCCTTTATCATGACTAAGTGGTATCTGTTTGCCTTTCATTTAAAGTCAGTTCCCCTTTCCAACGAAAGGGTGGAATACAGTGCAGTTCTCAGAGCTGGAACAAGAAAGTAGTTTAACCCTTACAACTTTGAAAGTAAATAGAAGAGTCCCTAATGGAAACATGGACAAAAGGCAAAAGAAACAGCTTGTAAATAGAAAATATGAGGTTGGTCTCACATATACTCTTGGGACAAAGGGTACAGATTTACTTCTGTACTAAAGAGTCTGTAAAAATCAGGACTAAGTAGGGCTTCACTTTCTCCACAGGGTCAGTTAAGTAGGGAATGAGTTGGTAATGCTGATTGTTGTCTAAGAAGATCACAGAAGGACTTCAAGTGTCAGTAAGCCTCATGACTACTAAAAGTCAGAGTAATTATTAATATGAGAGCTATTAATATCAACATACCACTTGATACACTAACTAGTTAGCACCTCCTTGATTCTTAGAAGGAAAGGAGACAAGAAACTGTAGGTAACAATATTTATCTTCTTTAATGCTTACTTACATTGGTACCTCTTTGAGGCCTTTACATACATTGACTCTTAATTCTCATAATAACATTAAGAGATATATGCTGTTACTATCCTGGTTGTTCAGAGAAAATCAGAGGCATAGTGAGGTTAAGCAACATGTTCAAGCTTCTTCTGCACAGCTCTGGAGTGGAAGAAAGGGGATTCAAATGCAGAAAGTCTGGCTCCAGAGGGCAAACCCATGACCACTGCACTAAATCTCACACGTTGGATATTTCAGATGGATTTGTTGCAAGGATTGCTCAAAGATAGGACAGATTGTAAGTTTATAGTTGGTAGACTGAATAGTCCTAACAGACTTTGAGAGTAGCTGATAAAAGCAGGACCAATGGTTTCTGGTCCTGAATGAGGGCACTCTTGCCTGTGTAAATCTTGGAACATTTCTGAAGAGTCCTTGCGTGGTAATATACCTGATGTTTGGCCATCAGTAGGTTGGATGCTGGATGTCATGCTTGCCCAGTTACAATCCAGAAACCACATTTTCCTTCACATCTCTAACTTTAGCATAGTTGAGGTTCTGACTCTGATTTGAGGTCTTCATTGTATTGCACTTCTCTCTTTAAGCTGAAGTTACTATACGTCATCGATAAAAAATGCCCTGAGATCTGCTTACAGTTGGTGACATTTGGTTAACTCTTACAGAATGCATAGAGCACTGAGTTAAAGAAATGCCACAATCCCACCCTGAGAGACTCCGGACTCCATATTCACAGTGATTGCAGAAACATCACACTACTCATGTTTATAGGTGTCCAAACTACCTACCATAGCCATGCCTCCCAACTTGGCATTTTGTCGAATGGTTAACATAGGGCATGAACAATTACATAACTCAACCTAATTTATTTGTATTAAAATGTATATTACTAAATACTTTTACAATTTTTTGTTGTTGTTGAGACAGTTTTGCTCCATCACCCAGGCTGGAGTGCAGTGGCGTGATCTCAGCTCACTGCAACCTCTCCCTCTCCAGTTTTTTTTTTTAATTTTTTATTATTTCTAATTAATTAATTAATTTATTTATTTTTGAGACGGAGTTTTGCTCTTGTTACCCAGGCTGGAGTGCAATGGCCCGATCTCGGCTCACCACAACCTCCACCTCCTGGGTTCAGGCAATTCTCCTGCCTCAGCCTCCTGAGTAGCTGGGATTACAGGCGCGCGCCACCATGCCCAGATAATTTTTTGTATTTTGAGTAGAGACGGGGTTTCACCATGTTGACCAGGATGGTCTCGATCTCTTGACCTCGTGATCCACCCGCCTCGGCCTCCCAAAGTGCTGGGATTACAGGCTTGAGCCACCGCGCCCGGCCCCCTCTCCAGTTTTAAGCGATTTTCGTGCTTCAGTCTCCCGAGTAGCTGCGATTTCAGGCGCCCACCTCACCCGGCTAATTTTTGTACTTTTAGTAGAGACGAGGTTTCACCATATCGGCCACGTCGTTCAATTCCTGAACTCAAGCGATCCGCCCACCTCGGCCTCCCAATGTGCTGGGATTACAGGCATAAGCCACCACACCCAGCTACAAATACTTCATCTACTACAAAATATAAAAACCTAAGTACTGACCATTGCAGCTCTCATGTAAGTTTATTCTCCAAATTTACTTTCTCATTTAGCAGTTAATTGAAGAGTATCTCTATCCTTATGTGTGCTGCTTAATGTTGCTTTCTTCTACGATCTTTGTATAAGAAAGTCAGTTTAACGTTCATCTCAGGTGCTAATTATTTCCTTTCAAGTGTTCCAGGTTTCTGTTCACTGGATACTAGAATGCCTCTCTCATTTTTTTTCCATTTTGTTGCTAATCACTGCTACACTGCTGCCTTTCCAATTGCCTCTATTTCTCTTTCTAGAGATGTCTTTCTTCAGGTTTTCTTGTAATTCCCTCCTGTCTATCTGCTATGGTCTGAATGCTTGTGTCTCTCCAAAATGTTTATGTTTAATTCCTAACTTTCAAAGTGATGGCTTTAAGAGGAAGGGCCTTTTGAGCAGAAATTAGATCATGAGGGTGAAGTTTTTGGAAGAGGATTCATGCCCTGATAAAAGAGGTCAGGGGAGCTTTGCTGCTCCTTCCACCATGTGAAGACAAAGCAAGAAGATGCCATCAACGAACAAGGAAACCCGACTCTGAATCTGCTGGTGCCTTGATATTGGACTTCTCAGCCTTCAAAAGTGTGAGAAATTAGTTTATGTTGTTTCTAAACCATTCAGTGAATAATATTTTGTTATATCAGCTTAAAAGGACAAGCCATTATTGTGAAAACAAGCGTTTACTATTTATAAGGCAATATTAAACTAAAAATTCATTCTTATGGAGACTCCAGTTAAATTTATAGTATAGAACACATATATTATGTCACTTGTTTTCTGAAAAGTCAGTGAATGACAGTACACGAGTACAGATAACCAAATTCCAAAAAAAGTGCTGAGTAAGAAAAAAATACGGCATCACAAAATGGACAAATGACATGGATAGAAAGTTTTCAAAATAAAATATGCAAAATTCTGTGTATTACTAACAGAGGGACAAAAATATTTAAAAGAAGATACACGAATGGCCAAGAAATGTGGAAAAATGCTCACCGTCACTTACTGTCAGGGAAATGCAAATTAAAACCACAATGAGATACCACCTTACCCTAAGCAGAATAGTCATTATTAAAAAGTCAAAAAACATGGTTGTTGGCTTGGATATGGTGAAAAAGGAGCACTTATACATTGCTGGTGGGAATGTAAATGCATACAACCTATATGGAAAACGGTGTGGATATTTCCCAAAGAACTAAACGTAGATCTACCACTCAATCCAGCAATCCCACTACTGGGTACCTACCAAAGGAAAAGAAGTCATTATTCAAAAAGTCACCTGCATGTATATGTTTATCACAGCATAATTCATGATTACAAACGTATACACTCAAGCTAAGTGCCCATCAACTGATGAGTGGATAAAGACAATTTATTATATATACATCATGGAAGACAACTCGGCCATAAAAAATGAAATAATGTCTTTTACAGCAACTTGAATGGGGCTAGAGGACATTATTCTAAGTGAAGTAACTCAGGAATGAAAATGCAATCAACTTGGCTGTGGGTATGTAAAGGCACACGGAGTAGTATAATGGACTTTGAAGACTCAGGAAGAGTGGAAGGGTGGCTGAGAGGTAAAAAGTACACAGAGGGTATAGCGTACACTACTTGGGTTATGAGTGCACTAACATTCTAGACTTCACCACTACACAATTCAACCATATAACCAAAAACCACGTGTACTCCTAACACTATTGAAATCAAACAAACAAACAACAAACAAACAGTGCTGAGTGAAGTGAGGCTATTATCTGAAAACAATTTAGCTAATTTCTAAATAACAAAAATGAGGTGGAATTATTTGACAGGCATATCACACAAAGGGCACCCATTTAGACCAATCCAGAAGAAAACTTCACATAATAAAAATCCAGAAGAAAACTTCACATAATAAAAATCCAGAAGAAAACTTCACATAATAAAAATAAGCTGCTATGTATGCAATACACACACACAGACACAATTACCTACATAAACCATTGTAAATAAATCTGAAAAAGAGTCTAGAATATCACCAGAATATACACAATAAGAGAAAGAGATGAAACTGTGAGGAATAGCATGAGACATAGAGATGATTATTCTTGGAACATCAAAATCTGAGAAATAGGAATTTCAGAAAAGCAGAATGGAGGAAATGGAGGATATGGCTGACAGAGTAATGGTCTCCAAATATGTCTGCCATAATCCTCAGAACCTATGAATATGTTTCCTTACATGTGTAAAGAGAATTTGCAACTGTGAGTTAATTATTAAGGATCTCAAGATGGGGAGATTATCCTGCTTATCCAGAAAGGCCTAGTGTAATCACAAGATTCCTTATAAGAGGAAGGTGGGAGGGTCAGAGTCAGAGAAAATGTGACAACAGAAGCAGACACCTGAGTACTGTAAGAAAGGGGCCACCATCCAAAGGAGGCAGGCAGCCTTCATAAACCAGAAAAGAGAGGAACATCAATTCTACTCTAGAGCCTCCGGAACAAATGCCACTCTGTTGACACCTTGATTTTAGGACTTTCGACCTCAACAATGATAAAATCACAAATTTGTGTTGTTTTAAGCCTCTAAATTCAGGATAATTTGGTATAGCAGCAGTGAGCAATTAAAACAGAGGGAATGTAACAATCCCAGGGAAAAATAAAGTAGGATTTCCTGAAGGATAAACAAAGAAAAACAAAAACCAATGTTTTTAAGGTTGAATGGATCCATAAAGTACAAAACAATATTCCATGGGGGAAAAACACAACTAGGTACATCTTCAGAAAATTTAAGAGAGTATCTTAAAAGTTGCTGGAGACTTTTTTAAAAAATGGAACTATAAACTATAGTTGAGTTTTTTTTTAAACTAAACTAAATATAGTTTAGTTTTTTTAAGTAAATTAAACTAAACTAAATATAGTTTAGTTTTTTTTTTAAACTACATAGCTACTTAAAAAGAATCAGTTTCAAGATAGTCATTGTATTTCTCATAGACATCACTGCTAGAAGATGATGGAAGATGGCTTCAAAATTTTAGGATTAATTATTTTAAAATTGATATCTCTCCTGAGGCAAACTATTAATCAAGGTGAGAAAAAACAATGTAAATATAATGTATCACTTTACCACCTGTATATCCTTTCTTTAAAAAGTACTTAATATTGTACTCTGGCAAAATAAAACCTGAATCTGAGAAAAGGGAAAATAGGGAACCCAGGAACCCATAAGCCAGATTCAGGAAACAAAAGAATAGAAATCTCTATGCAGCAGGTAAGTGGGAGTGAAGAAACAGAGCAATTTAAATTAAAATAAATAGTCAATGAGTTTTAAGGGAAAAAAAGGAAAGTAAAATAAACACCTTGGAGCCAGTGATATAGAAAAGAGCCAGATGTTCTGCTTGGAGCAAGGTAAATGCATATTAGAACAGTAAAAGTTGTAAAAGGTACACTACACCCTTAATACTTATACCAGTTTTCAATTTTTCTTTGTTAATTCTTTTTTTCTTTTATATTAGAAGAATGTATTTAAAAAACTGGTTTGGTCACATCAGGAAGCACAGATCAGTTGAAAAAGCAGAATTTGTTTTGTTCTGCTAGGCTGAGATAGATTTAAATTCAGGTCTGATTTTTAGTGAATACTGAATCTGTTACTGTTCCCACTACATTTCATTTTTGTCATCTCTGAACTGGACCATAAGCTCGAATGTATATGATAGGAATGAATTACTGTAAATGAGAATTACTTTAAGAGTGTAAAAATCCTCTATCATCATGTAGCCATTTAGTATTCGTTATTTACCTTCCTATAGTACCCTGAAAGCTTACGTTTCAGCTCTTTTTCTGTTTTTTGTTTGTTTGTTTGTTTGTTTTGTTTTGTTTTTATGTTTTATGTCCAGAGACAGTCTTACTCTGCTGCCCAGGTTAGTGCAGTAGCATGATCTTGTCTGACTGCAGCCTCAAATCCCTGATCTCAAGCAGATCCTCCTACATCAGCCTCTGTACTAGCTGGGACTACAGGGACACGCCACTATGCCTAGCTTATTTATTTTATTTTATTTTTATAGAGATTGGGTTCCTCTGTGTTGCTCAGGCTATTCTCAAATTCCTGGTCACAAACAATCCTCTTTCCTCGGCACTCAAAATGCTGGGATTAAAAGCAGGAGACATCACATCTGGCCAACTTTTACCGTTTATTGTGTCCCCAGTACAATCTTGGAATTTCATAGTTTACAAGGTTATAGAATTGTGACTTTATACTCACATCAATTCAGCGTTATTTCTTGGTAGAATCTCTTTAAAAGTTACTCCTTTTTTAGGAGTATACCTTTAGTCAAAGTCAAAATTTCAAAAGCAAACACCAGTGAGAGGATTCATCACATTTTCAAATGAAAGTATCGTTTCCTTAGGACATTTGAATGAATGCTTGTTTAAGAAAAGGAAGTTGGAAGATCTTAAGGTCTTCATCCCAATCATCTTCATGCTGCGTAGGTTGAGGAGGAGGAGGAAGTGGAGAGAATCCTTTTGCTGTCTCAGGAGTGGCAGAGGCAGGAAACAAAACTCATGTGTAAGTAGACTCAGGCAGTTCAAACCTGTGTTGTGCAAAGGTCAATAGTATTTTTGTATGGCAATCCTAGCATATCAGTATAGTCAGGGATCCAGTATTGAACCCAGGCTGTCTGATTTCAGAGTGCATGATATTTTCCAGTATGCTATCCCAACTCAGAAGACTCACTCTATTTGTGCATGTATGTTTGTGGATGAGAGAAAACACACCACAACAGCAAAACATGAGTTAGACTCTTTAAAATTCTAAGGGAATGAGCCCAGCTTGATATCTTACAGCATTAAAGAGGGCCCTCGGGCTGGGATTTGTCAGAGGAAAGTGAGAGAAGACACGCTGACCTATTACAGTACTTAGGTTGTCCATGAGTGTAAAGAGGAAGAAACCCCAGCCACCTTTAGAGAATCAGAGTAGATTTGATGCCCTCCTCATCCACTTACAGGCCCTTACAGACTCTGCCCTTGTTCAAAGTGCTAAAGGGCAGAAAAACACTTCCCAGCATTTTTT
>CM052665.1:6766695-6781746 GCA_028533165.1 Leontopithecus rosalia
TTTTTTTTTTTTTTTTGAGACGGAGTTTCGCTCTTGTTACCCAGGCTGGAGTGCAATGGCCCGATCTCGGCTCACCGCAACCTCCGCCTCCTGGGTTCAAGCAATTCTCCTGCCTCAGCCTCCCGAGTAGCTGGGATTACAGGCACGCGCCACTGGGCCCAGCTAATTTTTTGTATCTTTAGTAGAGACGGGGTTTCACTATGTTGACCAGGATGGTCTCTATCTGTTGACCTCGTGATCCACCCGCCTCGGCCTCCCAAAGTGCTGGGATTACAGGCTTGAGCCACCGCGCCCGGCCACTTCCCAGCATTTTTTTTGGAAAGCAATGTTCACTTGAAATACAGAGTAATAAAATGATGGTACGAATCCCTCTTCTCCTCCTTAGTCTACTCAGCATGAATATGAAAGTATGAAGACCTCTGTGATGATCTGCTTCCCATTAATTAATAGTAAATAATTAAAAATGATTTTCCTAACAATATTTTTAGTAAATAGTAAAAATCATTAAAAAGGATTTTTCTAAGTAATTTTTCTCTAGTTTAGTTTATTGTACAAATTCAATATATAAAGCAGGTCGTATGCAAAATATATTTTTATGGACTGTTTATGTTTTTGGTAAGGCTTCCAGTCAATGGCAGGCTATTAATTGTTATATTCTGGGGGAGTCAGTAGTTACAAATGGATTTTCAACTACATGGGGGTTAGAGCTCTTACCCCATAAATTGTTCAAGGGTAAACTGTCTCACAGATGGGGTGACTCCAACGTTATAAATTTATTTTCTCAGTTCCAGAGGTTAGAAGTCCATGATCAACGAGTTGGCAGGTTGGTTTCTTCTGAGGATTCTGCCTCTCTTCCTGGATTGCAGATAGTAGCCTCGTCACTCTCCTGGCGTGATCTTTGTTCTCCATGCACACGCTCCTGGCTTTTTCTTTGCGTATCCACATTTCTCCTTCTTGTAAGGTCACTTCTCAAATTGGATGACGGTCAACCCAAATGGCTTTATTTTAAGTTAATTATCTCCTTATTTTCTTATATTTACATTCTGGGGTACTAGGGGATAGGAAATCAACATGTAAACTTTTGGTGGGACATATGCAGTCTATAACATCCACTTACTAGCTTGGTGATCTTGGAAAAATTATCAATCACTGTGGGTGTGCTTCAGTTCTCATCTCTAATACAGGTATATGGATGATGTTATCTACCTAAAAGAGATGTTGCCAGGCTTAAATAAATAGGAAGGAGAAATGTTTAGAATACTTCTGGAAACATACATAACAAGTACTGTTTCCTATTATGCTAGCCGGTATTTTCAGTTCAATCTCACATAAAATTAGAAAACATCTGCCTGAGTCCCACAGCGGCTTTACTGTTTTCAGCCTTCCATTCCAACTCCTTAGAGCCATTTGTTGCTCTAATATATCCAGCAATTTTATTATCTATTTTAGTAAGAATCTTGGTATTTTTACTTTAAATACATATTTTTAATTCATTTGGATTTAATCCAAAAAATACCATTTGAAAATGATATACCTCCAAAGCAGCAAACACCACATGTGATAAATCCAAATCTGTTTTGGAAAGCAAAACCATGATAAATATGACTCCCCAGATAATGGTAAGTATGACCCCCAAAGTTTATTATATAAAATAATATATTTTATTTATTATATAAATAAAATAGTTATATAAAATAACTATTTTATTTATATAATAAATAAAATAATTATTTTATATAAGTTATATAAAATAATTTATTTATTATATAAAATAAAATAGTTATTATATAAAATAAAATAGTTTTATTTATTAAATAAAACTTTTTTGATTTTAGGTAAGTAAAAAATAAAATTGAGTTTTTAAAAAGGATTCTGTCTATCCAGATTTTTCTAACAAACTATGTCGGTGTTTTTGGTACTATTTTTATGGATAGTGTTAACATTTTGTACATAACATTCTACAAAGCTTTCCTTCCACCCATCTAGCACTGTGCTTCCAGAAGCCAACAGGGAAATTCTTTATTTGAAAGCCTCGTAAGCATTCTGAGAAGCTCTCGGTATCACCCTCAGGCTCCTTCAGTGAGAAGTGGTCATGAAGTGATGCACAGTCAAGAATGAACTCAAACTAATAATTTCAGTGCATTCACTTGCTGTACCACTGGGGAAATTAATTAAGCTTTTTCAGAGTTCTTCTGGAAACTCTTCCCATAATTGGAAAGGAAGCTCTAACTTTGGAATACCTCTATTCTCTCTCACTGTTTTTTCCCAGTCTCATGCTGGTCACAGAGGAAATAAAATCCCTTTAATTTAATCTATAACAACGTCTGTCTTCCTAGAAATCTTCTCTCCTTGGTAAGAAGAAAAATACTGACTTTTAGTTCTATCTATTTTGAAACTAAACAAACAGTCTCTTCTAGTGGCATTTAGGTTCAAGTAGTCTCTGCGTCCATCACCTACTATGAAGTTCAGCTTTTCAGACAGAGAAAGGGGAATGTTCACTTGTCTTCGTGGTGGCTCTTGGTTTTGTTTAATTTTGATTTGGTGAGAGGTACAATGGGAAGGGCTCATCTGACCTTTGGTTCTTTGCCAGATCTGCACTTGCTAATATTTTTAATGTCACTTTTGTCTGCTTTGTAGTTAGGCCTTGTGTATGCCTTCTACACTAAAGTTTGAGGTTTTAAACTTAGGGCTGTAATACAGTCCTTCCAGAAGCATAGCTCTCTCCTACCTAGTTAGCTCAGCTTGCCCACATTTCAGCTGAGGAAGATACGCAGTTCTCTTCCCTTCATCTCTCTGGCCTTGGGAAGAGTGTGACTTATGCCGCTTTGGTAGGCTGTGCACAGATCTGGTGACCTCCACCATGATCTCCCCATCATCAAAGAATGGCAGGAGCTAGAGGTTCGCACTGTGCTCCTCTTTTCCCATCCACTCCATCCTCCCTGCTAAACTGACTGCCTCATGTTCCTGCAGGATGCAGTCCAGAGTGGTTCCTCCCAAATTATTTCAATTGAAATACTTGAAATCACGAGTACCCTGAACTTTCTACTCTTCCCTAATTATCTAATAGATTTTCCTTCAAATCCAGAGAAGGAACACTGAGACATAAATCAGATAGTTTCCCTCTCTTCCCAACTGCATTTTCTGACCAAATTTCAAGTCAGTGTGAAGTGTTTTTATGTATCACATTATCACTTTCCTTTCTATTCTAACCTCAGGGGATGGTTGCCTTTCTTAACTTTTGGGAAACATCTAGTTTAGCCCTTCATATGTAAAATGAGAATTAAAGATGTTAAAGTAGTCTATTTTTCTTTATGATGTTGGAACTTGCAATCACTGCCTTTTTGTAAATCATCATTGATGTAACTATTATCATCTTTTTGGTCTACATTTCTTCTGAAACACTTTCATCTTCTCACCTGCCAATGATACCCACATCCCTGGAGCTCAGATCAATCATCACAATGGTTATATACTCTGAAAGGTAAAAGCTTAATGGTTTTCGGCCGGGCGCGGTGGCTCACACCTATAATCCCTGCACTTTGGGAGGCCGAGGCGGGTGGATCACAAGGTCAAGAGATCGAGACCATCCTGGTCAACATGGTGAAACCCCGTCTCTACTAAAAATACAAAAATTAGCCGTCTCAAAAAAAAAAAAGGTAATGGTTTTCAAAGCATTAGTGTGATTGTCATTTTTATCTACCTTATCTTTTTCAGATGCACATATTAACTGCTCATCTAAAAACATTTATCACTAGGAAATCTAATAATCAGTGATAAGTGTTTATGCATTTTTCAATGATTATTCATTTCCTCCACTACCTCTCAAGATTTCCAATAAATCTCAGTTATTGTTATAATTTCCTCCACTGCGCCCTACTCTGGAAACCACAGTCATTCTCGACTTCATCATTTCTTTCCTTCCATGTTCTGCATGTTCTCACTCATAGGCGGGTGTTGAACAATAAGAACACATGGACACAGGGAGGGAGCATCACACACTGGGGTCTGTTGGGGGGGAATAGGGGAGGGACAGTGGTGGGTAGGGAGGTTGCAGAAGGATAACATGGGGAGAGATGCCAGATATAGGTGACAGGGGGATGGAGGCAGAAAACCACATTGCCATGTAGGTACTTACGTAACAATCCTGCATGTTCTGCACATGTACCCCAGAACCTAAACTGCAATTATATATCTATATGAAATTACTCTAAAGCACGCTGCCTCCAGAGTAATCTTTTCAAAATTCCTAGGAAAGTGATGAACCTTTAAACTTCCAAGGATTCTATTATGTATATAGCAAGCTATTGGGACAGGTAATTGAGATTATGAATAGATATAAATTCTTAATTAATGGTAGCAATCGTTCTTATTTCTCTCTTTTAAAAGCTTCTCTTTTCCACTGGGTCCTACTATATTATGTTCACCCTTTACCAGAGTATGGAAGGTTCTTCACCATCAGCTGCCATCACCTGCACACACTCAGTGCTTGAGCGGCTCTGAACATTTTTTTCCATTCAGCACAATGCCTTGCTCTTTTAAATATGCTCTCCAGTGCTTGTCCCATCACTTAAAATGCATTTCTGCCTGTGATTACTTCCCAGCTCTGCCATTTACTTCTTGAGTAGCCTTTGGAAAATTTCATAATCTCTCAAGGCCTCAGTTTCGTGTCTTCAAGAATAAAGGTAAAAATGAAACTTGACTCATGGGATTTTTTCTCAGCATTAAACAAAATAACACATTTTGTTATTAGCAGTTAGCCAACAGTAAGTGTCCAGTAAATTTTAGCAATTAACTAACAATTATATTATGAATTCATCATTTGCTGTCATTATCACCATCATCAATGGCAGAAGCAGCAGCACATTAGAAAGCTTTTCCTTAACCTTCAAGACTTGGATAAAATATCATCTCATCTGTAAATATCGTTTCAGGGAAATCTGCCCATTCACACCATTGTGCTCTGTATCATCTTGTGTCCATCTCCTCAAGTTTTTCAGCATCCTGAGGACAGAAACCACGACAGTCTTCTTCTTTGCATTTCTACTACCCGGTCAATGATTTCATGTAGTAGTTTCTCAGTAAAACAACACTGCAGAAACAAACACACACACAAATAATAAAACTTATTGTATTATTAGTGTGTGTCAATTTCTTCTAAGATCTACCGTGTATTCAGCTACTCAATTCTTTTTTTTTTTTGAGACGGAGTTTGGCTCTTGCTACCCAGGCTGGAGTGCAATGGCGCGATCTCGGCTCTCCACAACCTCCGCCTCCTGGGTTCAGGCAATTCTCCTGCCTCAGCGTCCTGAGTAGCTGGGATTACAGGCACGTGCCACTGTGCCCAGCTAATTTTTTGTATTTTTAGTAAAGACAGGGTTTCACCATGTTGACCAGGATGGTCTCGATCTGTTGACCTTGTGATCCACCCGCCTCGGCCTCCCAAAGTGCTGGGATTACATACTCAATTCTTCTAATTAGGTGCTCCTGTTATCCTTCTCCTTGCACAGGTGGGAAACTGACAGATGGAGACATTAGGTAACTTGCTCACAGGCAAGACTGAAACTAAAGTTGTTTGATTTTGCAGATTTAACCTTAATGCGATATTTCTTTCCCTGGACAAGAAGGAGGACAAAAGGACAGAGGATAGAATTGAATACTCCCTAAAATACCCACTGTTCTAACATTCTGTGAACTTAGGATTTCTCTTACAGTCTTTAAAAATAGTTCATACAAGAATAATATATTAAAATATCTATTATTTCCTCAGAAAATTTATGAAAGTTTCTAACTATGAATACTTATTCACTGAGCATGTCTAGTCTGATAAAATGACTACGTTCCACATCAATTAACCATAGCATGCCTACTCATACTCTCACCTATTTATAATTTTATTCAAGTTCATTTTCTTGAAATAAGTGGTTCTATTTTAAATGAAATCAATTAGAGGGGAGTCACCTTGAATTTGGAATTTTATAATTCCCAAAGTTTAAGCTTTAACTGCCTTCACCTCCAATAAAAGTTCTATTCCAGGTTTGACTGTTAGATTGATACATTTAAAAACACATAGTATTCAGGTTGGTGCTCTTGGGAAGACTACAGTGTATGCAAAGAAGCAAATATTTCTCTTAGTGTTTTCATCAAATACCAGTATTCCTGAAAAGAAGAAACCAAGGGATCAAGTTTGTTCATATAACTTTGTTAATATAAATATCATAGAAGTAGTGATAGAGGAAAACTGTCTGATGAAGCAAGCTGAAAGTTTTGTTGTTATGTCATGTCACTGATGTGGAAAAGGATTGCCAGTTAAGATTGAGTTAGCAATCTCTATTCCATTCCAAATTATGACAGTCTTGAAAAGTAACTGAGAACCAAACACAGAAAAATGTGCTGAATTAATGCCATCCAAATGATCATTCAATTAAAAAAATTAATAGGCTGAAAGATTATTAAGAATATTATACTAAAAAGTAAGGGTAGAGTTACCAAAAAGTATCATGAGTTATATTAACATTCATAAAAGGGAGATAAAACTTAAAAGAGAAAAAAAGTACACTTTCTCTAAACAACTGATCAACCCTATTTTCTAGTATGTCCTTGAAGCACCATACTAACTGAATCTTATCTCTACATAAATATTTGGGTTATCTGATAACAATTTTCCTAAAAACATTTCTACTTTACTATTTGAACAGTTTAGTTTATCTTTCTAGAGATTATGAGTGAGCTCATTACCAGTGAATCAAAAACGGTAAAAAGTATCCTTTGTTTCATAATCTCTTGAAAAGTAAACTAAACTTTCAACTAGTGTATTAGCCCATTCTCATTCTCACACTGCTATAAAGAACTACCTGAGATGGGGCAGTTTATGGGGAAAAGAGGTTTTAATTGACTCACAATTCTGCAGGCTATACAGGAAGCATGGCTGGGAGGCCTCAGGAAACTTACAATCATTGCAGAAGATGACAGGGAAGCCAGAACCTTACCATGGCAGAGCAGGAGAGAGAGAGAGTGAAGGGGGAAGTGCTACACACTTTTAAACAAACAGATCTCACAAGACCTCACTCACTATCACAGGAAGAGAAAGGGAGAAGTCTGCCTCCATGATTCAGTCACCTCCAATCAGACCCTCCATAACATTAGGAACTACAATTCAAAGTGAGATTTGGGTGGGGACACAGAGCCAAATCATATCAAATAGTAAATTAAGAAAAATCTTTAGGAAAATTGTTACACAATAATTCAAATATTTATGTAGAGATAAGATTCAGCTTGGTAGGTGCTCACTCATTAGCAATGAATCAGAAATGATTGTTCTATAACTACCAACAAAATGACCAGCCAATTTTAGAGTAAGTGAATGTAATTTAACTGTTCTCTATTTTCCAAGCCTCCATAAGTCTTCAGACACAAGCCACATCACACATCTACATTTTTCATGTCTGTGTGTAGATGCTGATAATTTCTGCCAAATATCTTGGTGGCATTTAGAACTGTTTCAAAAGGAAAAAAAAGATACTATCAAGACCAGCTTTGAGCTTAAGCAAGGTGGGTTATTTTCTGTGCATAAATTTGAGGTGTGCTAATAGGCAGCTTTGTCATCATGAACCTTTCAAATTTTCTAAAATTCTAAGAAATAGAATCAGTCCTCCAGAAACAGAATTTTACTTTTCCTTTAAAAAAGACAAAATAATATTTATTATCAGGCATTTAGTGTTTTTCAGGTAATATTATTTTGGCACACCTCACCAAATAAGAACTGTCTTTGACATCATGTGCTAGAGTCTGTGTCTAGATGCTGAGAATTTCTGCCAAATATCTTGGTAACATTTAGAATTGTTTTCAAAAGAAAGAAAAATACTATTAAGACCAGTTCTAAGCTGAAGCAAAGTCGGTTATTTTCTGTGCATAAAGTTAAGATGTGCTAGCAGGCAGCTTTGTCATCATGAACCTTTCAAATTTTCTCAAATTCCAAGAAATAGAATCAGCCCTTTTGAAATAGAATTTTATTTTTTCTAAAAATAGAGACAAAATAATACCTATTAGCAGGCATTTAGTGTTTTTCAGGAAATATTATTTTGCTCAATTTACTAAGTAAGAACCATCTTTGACATTCATGTGGTAGAGACATACACATTTGTGTTAAGATAGCTTACATCTTACAAAGTGTATTTATATCCATTAGCTTACGGGACTTCATGTCAGCTGATACATTAGAAGAAATTACAATATTTTGAAGATAATAAACCTAAAGTTAAATATATTGGTGAGTATTTTAAACATAAAATAAAATCCCAATAATTAAATGAAACAGAGTCAAAATCCAAGTCTTCAGAAACCTATTGTAGTGATTAAAAAAAAAACTCTGTTTTTCAAGCTCCAGACATGTTTGAGTGAAAAGCATCAGTTGGCCCTCTGCACATGGGAATATGCTGACAATTTCTGTCTATTGCTACATTTAAGGATATGATGATATTTATAAAAAAACACCTAATTTTTAAGCAGTTATTTTCTCTGAAGAAGTATAAATATCTTAAGGCAAATAAAAATAAGAGGATAGAAACATGTAGTGGGTACTGGTTATTTATCAAGCATGATGCTGGGCACTTTATAACCATTCACAATTTAGGTTTATTCAGGAGTGATTTTTTTTTCAGGTAACTTTATTGGCACATGATCTCAGAAAGCAGTATTAAAGGATCCAGGAATGTGGGGTTGAAAGGAAGAAATGGCACTAAAGGGTGGGTTACCACTGTGAGCCACTAGGGCTCAGTCCTGTTGGAGGCCCTGAACTCTCAGGTTGTATGGTCACAAGCTCTTTGTGAGCATACCTTGATTGATTTGCATATGTTGAACTAGCCTTGCATCCCACGGATGAAGTCAGGGATGAACAGGAAACTGGGCCTTTACCATGACCCTTCCTTGTTCATTACCGTTGAGGGTTGTGCCCCAGAGCAGTTAATTATCTCCCACTCCCAAGTTGCCCTGTGTACAGAATGAGTGTCCATTAAAAAAATGTAAAGAAAAGCAGGGAAATCAGCACTTGAGGAGGGATGCAGCTAGAGTGCCTGGGAACTTTCCATAAATGCAGCTAAAATTGCAAGTTGGCTTAGGGAGCTTGACACAAAACACACTAGTTGTCTACTGGAGTACGCCTTTTCACTGCTCGGAAATGCCACTGCTCCACGTTAAGCTCAACTTTTTAACAACTCTGAAGTAGTGGCTGGTCACAACCTCTTTAAATACAAATTTAAAATAGGTTTAGTGGAGCAAGCTATGGTTTCTGCTACAGTCTGAGTCCCAAGGCTACAACTGACATTCGTTATCTCCCTCTACCACCCACTGCACAGCTTTCTTTCACTTGGCCAGCCTTACAGCTGGCATACGGCTGCTTGCCTGATAGCGGAGCACAGAGCTTCACCTCTTAGTTGTCTGAGTCTTTGTTTGCTTTGCCTCTTATCCAGTTGTTGCTGCTGCAAATGCTTGTTTTCTTTTTCATTGATCATAGAAACACCATGTGTGCTCCAGTGGTTTCCCTCAGTTCCCAGTGCACTCCTGCACTCCTCCATTATATGACAGCCACTATAGAAGCACATGAAAACTGAGGTAAATCATCCTGTCAATTTAGAAACTGTTTTTAAAAATTAATTTACTTGCTGGTCAACAGGCATGAAGAGTCCAAAATGACTCATTGGTTTCAAAGAACTTACTTATTTCTGTCTTAATTTTGTTATTTACCCAGTAGTCATTCAGGAGCAGGTTGTTCAGTTTTCATATAGTTGTGTGGTTTTGGGTGAGTTTCTTGATCCTGAGTTCTAATTTGATTACACTGTTGTCTGAGAGACTGTTAAGATTTCTGTTCTTTTGCATTTGCTGAGAAGTGTTTTACTTCCAATTATTTGGCCAATTTTAGAATAAGTGCTATGTGGTGATGAGAAGAATGTATATTCTGTGGATTTGGGGTGGAGAGTTCTGTAGATGTCTATTAGGTCTGCTTGGTCCAGAGCTGAGTTCAAGTCCTGAGTATCTTTGTTAATTTTCTGTCCTGTTGATTTGTCTAATACTGACAGTGGGGTGATAAAGTCTCCCATCATTATCATGGGAGTCTAAGTCTCTTTGCATTTCTCTAACAACTCACTTTCTGAATCCGGATGCTTCTGTATTGGGTGCATATATATTTAGGATAGTTAACTCTTCTCCTTGTATTGAGCCCTTTTTCATTATGTAATGCTTTTCGTTGTCTTTTTAGATCTTTGTTGGTTTAAAGTCTGTTTTACCAGAGACTAGAATTGCAACCCCTGCTTTATTTTTGCTCTCTATTTGTTTGATAAATCTTCCTCTATCCCTTTGTTTTGAGCCTATGTGTGTCTCTGCATGTGAGATGGGTCTCCTGAATAGAGCACATCAATGGGTCTTGACTCTTTATTCAATTTTCCAGTCTACTTTTTTTAATTGGGGCACTTAGCCCATTTCCCCATTTACATTTAAGGTTAATATTGTTACGTGTGAATTTGATACTGTCATTATGATGCTAGCTGGTTATTTTGCCCATTAGTTGATGCAGTTTCTTCATAGTGTTGATGGTCTTTACATTTTGGCTTGTTTTTTTAGTGGCTGGTACTGGTTTTTCCTTTCCACGTTTAGTGCTTCCTTCAGGAGCTCTTCTAAGGCAGACCTAGTGGTGACAAAATCCCTCAGCATTTGCTTGTCTGTAAAGGATTTTATTTCTCTTTTACTTATGAAGCCTAGTTTGGCTGCATACAACATTCTAGGTTGAAAATTCCTTTCTTTAAGAATGATCAATATTGTTCCCCACCCTCTTCTGGCTTCTAGCTTTTCTGCATAGAGAGATGATCTGCTTTTATTCTGATGGGCTTCCCTTTTTGAGTAACCTGACCTTTCTCTGTGACTGCCCTTAACATTATGTTGTTTTCATTTCAACCTTGGTGAACATGACCATTATTTGTCTTGGGGTTGCTCTACTCAAGGAGTATCTTTGAAACCTTCTCTGTATTTCCTGAATTTGAATGTTGGCCTGTCTTGCTGGGTTGGGCACGTTCTCCTAGATAATATCCTGAACTGTGTTTTCTAAGTTGGTTTTGTTCTCCCCATCACTTTCAGGTACACTGATCAAATGTAGGTTTGCTGTTTTCACATAGTTGCATATTTTTTGGAGGCTTATTTCATTCCTTTTTATTCTTTATTCTCTAATCTTTTCTTCACACTTTATTTCATTAAGTTGATCTTCAATCTCTGATATCCTTTCTTCTACTTGATCAATTCAGCTGTTGACACTGTGTATGCTTCACAAAGTTCTAGTGCTGTGTTTTTCAGCTCCGTCAGCTCATTTATGTTATGGTCTAAACTGGGTATTCTAGTCAGCAGCTCCTCTAACATTTTCTCAAGATTATTAGCTTTCTTGCATTGGGTGAGAACATGCTCCTTTAGCTCAGAGAAGTTTACTATTACTCACCTTCTGAAGCCTACTTCTGTCGATTCATCAAACTCATTCTCGTCCAGTTTTGTTTCCTTGCTAGCAAGGAGTTGTGACCCTTTGGGGAGAAGGGGTATTTTGGTTTGGGGAATTTTCAGCCTTTTCGTGTGAGTTTTTCCTCACCTTCACAGCTTTATCTACCTTTGATCTTTGCTGTTGGTGACCTTTGGATGGAGTTTGTGCATGGTTATCCTTTATACTGATGTTGATTCTATTAATTTCTGTTTGCTAGTTTTCCTTCTAACAGGTCCCTTTTCTGCAGGTCTGCTGGAGTTTGCCAGGGTATCACCACTGGAGGCTGAAGAACAGCAAAGATTGCTGACTGCTCCTTCCTCTGGAAGCTTCATCCCAGAGGGGCAACTGCCAGATGCCAGCAGGAACTCCCCTGTATGAGGTGTCTGTCAACCCCTGCTGGGAGGTATCTCCCCATCAGGAGGCATGGAGGGCAGGGTTCCACTTGAGGAGGCAGACTGTTTCTTAGCAGAGCTTGAGCACTGTGCTGTGGATCTGTTGCTCTCTTCAGAGCTGGCAGGCAGGACCATCTAAGTCTGCTGAAGCTGCCCACAGTGTCCTCTTTCCCCAGGTGCTCTGCCCAAGAGAGATGGGTGTTTTATCTATAAGCCTGTGACTGGGGCTGCTGCCTTTCTTTCAGAGATTCCCTGCTCAGAGAGGAGAAATCTAGAGGCCATTTTTTTCAAGATGTCTTTGTGTATTAGGGATGGACTGGGAGGTCGTACAGAAAGTACACTGTTGCCATAGGTAATTGGTAGGTAGAGTGCCACATGAAGTTGAGGAACCAATTGTAGTCATGGGCATAACTCAAGAACAGCATATTTGAGAGTGTATTATTTTCCTATTGCTGCTATAAGAAATCACCACAAATTTGCTTACAACAGCACAAATTTATCCCACTGTTCTGTTGACTTGGCTAGTTTCTCTGCTCTGGATTTCAGCTTTTTCACAAGCCTGAACTAAATATGTTGGCAAACTGGGTTCTTATCGGGAGGTGATGGGAAGTGTCTGCTTCCAAACTCATTTGGGTTCTTGTAAGAATCCAGGTTTTTGCACTTGTAAAATTGAGGTTCCCCCTCTCTGTTAGGGGATGCTGTGAGCTCCCAGTGGCCCCTAATGTCCATGCCTGTGGATTCCTGCATCTCAAAGCCAACAATGGCATGTCAAATCTGTGCATATTTGGAATCTTTCTGACTTTTCCTTTGGCTTTTCCTAAAACAGGGTCCTCTCCCTGTTTTAAGGTTTGTAACCTTAATTATATCTACTTTTGCTTTGTAACATAACATACTGAGTTTCCAAGTTTTAGTGGGTGAGCTGCTTTGAAAAAACCGTTCTGCTTACCACAAAGAGTTTAAGTGCTTCAAAAAGCAGTGGAAATAGTGAGAAGACAGGTTTTAGAGAGCTGTAAAAGAGAGGAATACATTTGTTTCTTCAACAAATATTTATTGAATAAACACTGTATTGTGATGTAAGATTTGAGCTTTTGAGCAATAGGGTGCCATCAAAGGTTATAAAGCAGAAAGTGGTAGAATAATTTGTTTTCAACATATTAAATTGCTGTCAACAGATTATGGGGCATATGTAAAATAGCAGAGACTGAGATTTTCTCTCTTTCACAAGTAGAGTCTAGAGACGAGAGATAAGTCTACCTCAGAAAGCTAACAGTAGGAAAATAAAGGTAAGGATGACTTTAAGAAATAATAGATGGGACTCCATGTGATAGGGTTTGGCTGTGCTCTACCCAAATCTCATATAGATTTGTAATCCCCAGGTGTTGAGGGAGAGATCTGGTGGAAGGCAATCGGATCATGGGGAGCAGTTCTCCGCATGCTGTTCTTGTGATGGTGAGTGAGTTCTCATGAGAGCTGATGGTTTTAGAAGTGTTTTGGTAATTCCTCTCTTGCTTCCTTCCCCTCTCTCCTGCCACCATGTGAAGAAAGTCCATGCTACCCCTTCACATTCCACCATAATTGTAAGTTTCCTGAGGCCTCCCCAGCCATGTGGAACTGTGAGTCAATTAAACCTCTTTCCTTTATAAATTACCCATTCTCAGCAGTGTGAGAACGAATTAATACACAGTGCTTTGTGCTTGGTAACTGGGATAAAGGAGATGCAGGTAATGTGTAATGACTGAGAGAATTTGTAGAATAGCAAAAACCACTGAAATGCCATGCTTGAAGAGAGGCACCAGGTAAGCCAGCAGCAAACAACAAAAATAAAAACAGTAATTTCGCATTTCCATTTTATTGTTTTTTTTCCCACTTGTTACAGGCTATTAAGATGGCCCTTGCCTGTTACAGTGCATATTCTGTCACCTTGACTTACTCACCGAATCTCAGCACAACCCAGCTATTCATGTTTCATAATTGCTGCCTATTGATAGAAACAAAATGTCATTCTCAGAAAGTGTCTTGTCAACAAATACATAGGAAGAAATTAGAACAAAGCATGGACCAAATGCCTTAAAAAATGACTCAAGTTGAGAACACATTTGAGCCCACTGAAGAGTAAAAGTTGTGGTTAAATTAATCTTACCACTAGGGAGAGTTGACATTTTTCTTATACATATTCAGATGTCTCCTCTTCCATGTGAACCAGAAACCTTATGAAGAAATAATGCAGTAGACACAAAGCATGACACATATGGTGGGCAGTTGTTTGAATTCTCAGGCTGGGAGATTATTTTTTTAGAAAAAAAAAAAAAACGCAGTAAATCCTCATGAAGTTTTTCATTCAGATCCATACCTTGCTGCAGGTTTTATTGCTTCAGTTCTCCTAGTTAAGGATAGTGTTTATTTTTAGATTCATTTAATACCCAGAATCACAAGCATTGCTGAAGGTCACACTACAATCTGAAACTGTCTCAAATGTTTCTGGTTTGGCTTCACCAAAAATACATTGTGCCAAACACTTTTCGCCTTTAATTTTTAAACCCTTGTATATTTTTAAGGAAAATGCAATCCACATGTTTCTTATACATTTACACTTAACTCATCAAATTCCTCTTGTATAAAGAGTGAGTTGGAGACCAAAAAGGAATTGGAAATTATTTATTTGCCTTTGAAGCTCTGTTTTGTTAGAAAAGGAACAGCATGTTCTTTAGAATAATTCGCATTAGACAACCAGGTGTTCAATAAACCTGAAGTATGTAAATAACATAATCTAGAATATCTATATTTGCCTTTTCATCTTTCTTCCCCTTGATGACTAATATAATGATAATAGTCATTTTCATCATCGTCGTCAGTCATAATGCTATTATGTTATCACTTTCTATTATTGTTGTTAGAAACGGAACAGGAACATTGATGGTATTATAAGAATATGTACATTTTATAACTTGTTCATTTATAAAGTACTTTTATCTCACTCATTCTTACTTAAATACTTCAGTAGTGAAAGACCTCCATACTCTGTAGTATGCCTTTTTCATTTACTGTTGCAGCATCAGACAGAGAAAAATAATTTGCCAATCGCTTTATGTCCTCCACAAAGCTTCTTTTCGGTGATATCAATCTCACCTCTACTTTTATGACTTTGAGTGT
>CM052665.1:6781846-6808187 GCA_028533165.1 Leontopithecus rosalia
CCTAAGCATCCTGCAAAATAAGGGCGATGTCTTTTTCTTCATGTCTTTTCATGGTGTTTACTTGCAATTGTTATAGCATACAGTTTCAGTCAATGTACCTGCTTGTTTGTTAATTTTACTGTATTTGTTATATAGTATGCGCTATTTGTTTTCTCCACGAAAATATTACTGTATTTGTTAATATTTGTTAATATTACTGTATTAATTTTACTGTATTTGTTATATAGTATGCGCTATTTGTTTTCTCCACGAAAATATTACTGTATTTGTTAATATTTGTTAATATTACTGTATTAATTTTACTGTATTTGTTATATAGCATGTGCTATTTGTTTTCTCCACAAAAATATTGCAATAAAATACCAGATAAAAGTAAATTTTGACTGTCTACCTTTTAAATTAGATTACATGTTTTAAATTTATTATGTGAAGCTTAACTCTTAAAATACATAGAGTTTTTAACTTAACTAAGGTCTTGAAAGCATATTGCACAGAAAAAGAAGAGTGGTAATTAAAATCTTAAAACTACCATTTATCAAATCTAATATTGATCACTTGTAAAACAGATACCTATGCACAATAATTTAGGACATAGCTTAAGATTTCTGCTCGATGCTGGTGAGAAAGAGGAGAAAGGCAACCTCTACTCTCAGGCAACTTAGTCTGTTTTAGGAGTTACAAGTATAGACAATTTCAACACTGGGTTAAAGTGATGAGACAAAAGTAAAAGGAGGGAGGGATGCGTTTTACCCTAGTTTCAGAAAAAAAATAGTTTTGGAGAGATCTCAATGTTGTGTCAGCTGTGCACGTGAAGCAACATAATATGTGGGAAAAGAGAAAGCCTTCATTTAACAGACGTAGTTATTAGTTAATGACCATAGCAGTTAATCGTTCTAATGGTCCCCGAGGTAAATACTGTTATTAACCTAATTTTACAGGTGATAAAACATAAAAGTTACACATAACACTTAAGTGAGGTCAGGCACAGTGGTTCACGCCGGTAATCCCAACACTTTTGGAGGCTGAAAGGGGAGGATCACCTGAGGTCAGGAGTTCAAGACCAGCCTGGCCAACATGTGAAACCCCATCTTTACTAAAAGTACAAAAATTAGCCAGCCAGGCATGATAGTACACAACTGTCATCCCAACTACTCAGGAGGCTGAGATGGGAGACTCTCTTGTACCCATCCAACATGAGCCACAGAACAAGACTCTGTCAAAAAAAAAGTTAATTGCCCAAGGACAGCAACTGGCACAGCTAAAACTTAAATATAGGCAACACTCACCCAGAGCCCCTCTCTGAGCCCCTACATGAGGCTTCCAATGTGGAACTTACACACTCATGGAAATGCAGCAAACAGTCAAGGAACAGCAAGTATTTGGCATTACCTCAAGGCAAGCTACATCTCAGATAATGTCAAGAGATAAATGAAGCTGAAAAAGTGAAGGGAAACAGTGTTACACTGAAAAACTAGGATTTTATCTTAATGAGTCATTATAATCATGGGAGTGACAGGGTTTTAGTTCAATATTAAGAAGAAAATTCTGACAGCATCATGGGAAGTGGAATATAAAATGGCTAAATTGAAGGTCAAAAGACTTCCTGAAAGGCATTTATGGTAATTCAAGTGAACAACAGAGGAAATGTGGTTGGAGGGGAGTGGAAACTTACAAGAACTATTCTACAAGTGGACATTGTAGGACTTGGTAAGCCACTGGTGCTGGACAAAAGAAAGAAGGAGTGATTTCCATGAGTTTCTGATGAGAGCAACGTTATACATAGTAGCCAATCTCTGAAATAGGGAAGAAAAAAAGAGAGTCAAAAGGTACGAAATGCTCACATTATAATATCAAGAGAAGAGCTTGAAACTTTGTATTACCTTTTTTAAAATGTGTGTTTAATATATACATAAACTCTGGTGGAAAAATGGAACAGTCACTAATTATGAATGGCAAAATTCATTTGAATTTTTAATTTTCTTCTGTATTTTCTTTCTTTTTTTTTTTTTTTTTTTTTGAGACAGAGTTTCGCTCTTGTTACCCAGGCTGGAGTGCAATGGCGCGATCTCGGCTCACTGCAACCTCCACCTCCTGGGTTCAGGCAATTCTCCTGCCTCAGCCTCCTGAGTAGCTGGGTTTACAGGCATGCGCCACCATGCCCAGCTAATTTTTTTTTTTTGCATTTTTAGTAGAGACGGGGTTTCACCATGTTGACCGGGATGGTCTCAATCTCTTGACCTCGTGATCCACCCACCTCGGCCTCCCAAAGTGTTGGGATTACAGGCGTGAGCCACCGCGCCCGGCCTCTTCTGTATTTTCTAAATTTTCTGCAATTAACATGCATTATTTATATTTCCCTTGAACTAAAATTAAATATTACCAGAAGTCTTCTATTTTTATTTATTTTTTCCACTAGCTTTATTGAGGTACAACTGGCAAAAATTATATCTGCTTAAGATGTACTATAAGATGAATGAGGTGACTGATACATCACTGGAAATATTTTAAAGAGTGATGTTACTTAATGCTGCCTGGTATCAACTTCCTGAAAAATAAAATACAGCTTTTACCAAAAATAAATGCTATATTAACTTTAGATCAGAAATTCCCTTCTTAGGAAGCGATTTAAGGTAATAAATAATTGCCTTCAATTGGTCTATAAATATCTTTATTGTCATGACATTTATAATACTGAAAAACTGGCGTCAACGATTGGATTATTGAAATGAATTATAGGATACGTGTGTAAACATGTATTACTCATTAGAATGGTTATTTACAAGAGTATTTAGTTACCAGAAAAATATTTGTGATCTATGGAAATAGCAGGATATTTATTTTTCTTTCTTCCGTACATGTAGGATACCTCTGAGTGCAAGGTGGTACTGATTTTCTTCTTTGACTTTGTTTGGTACTTTTCAGAATCTGTGTAATGTACCTACATATTATTTATAAACTACATCAATAAAAGAACATTTCATTTGAAACCTGAGCAGTGTTATTGCTCTTTATCTATTTCAAACAGGAGCCGACAAGGACTGCAAAAGTCACCTAGATCATGAAACTGACTATGTCAGGGGAGACAGCTGGTCACAATCATGTTTGAAACTGAGAATAAGCATGAAGAGCCAATGATTACATAAGCCAGACTATTTAGGTAGAGTTGGGCATACCTGAAAAACAAATCTTCAATCCTCAAAGAAGGATGAAAGATAAAGTGTTTCTTGGGCTAAATGTCAGTTTGGCTTAAAAATATTTAAGCACCGTTAATTACAGATACAGCATTATTATTGCAGAAGATGATGAATCCAAAGGCTCAGATCTGATGCGCTCAACCGCAAGAGTTGATCAGGGAATGAACTGAATTCAAATAGATAACAACGTGTTACACAGCTTTGAGCTCACTTGAAGAACAGGTGGTGATGTGTACCCACTGGAAGTGAATGTATTAATGCAAACAAAATATCTCAAGAAATACCTTATTTTTTGTTTCTAGTCCATCTCTACAAATGGATCATGAAATTCTGCTGTTTAGAAGTCAGGTTAAAAGCATATTTCTCAATTTAACAGACAGGGCTCATTGTCTCTAAAACAAAATATTAATACAGTACAGTTTGTAGTCTTTAAAATATTGCAGAATAGCATGAAAAACTTATTCATTATATATTTATGAAATGCTTATTGAAAGTTATTAAATTTTCTTAAACGAACCACATGTTAAGGGGTTGATAATGACGGCAACAGTATTAATGTTAATTGTTCCATATATTAGGCCTTTTCTATTTTTTCAGTCTCTATGCCAAGAACCTCACAAATAATAAGACTAATCTTTGCTTAATCATGTCTACAATGGTGAAAGAACAGAGTTATTTTTCCTTCTTGTTTACACACAAGGAAACTGAGGCTAAGAAATTGCAAGAGACTAACCCCAAAGTATACATCCAGTGAGTGACAAAGATAGGTCATAATTCAAACTCAAGTACAACAGACTTTGAAGTCTGTCAAATGTTTGAACTTCTTTCAACCAAGGCAAAATATATAACAACTTGACGATAAGGTATTAGCTTGAAAGCAGATTTAGGGACACAACTCAACATTTTTCTCCTTTATGTAAATTTGGAGCTTTAACCAACAGTGAAACCCAGGTTTCTGCAGAGGTTTAGTGTGTAGCAAAACCTACCTGCCACCACATCACACCTACTCATAGGTTTAAATGAAACATTGATTGGTCATTATTAATACCCATTTTTTTTCAGAATAAAGCAATATTTTTGTTCACCCTCCCTCTTTCTCTTCCTCTTTCTTCCTCTCCTTTACTCATTTTTTTTCTTCTTTCTTCCCTTCTCTCATAAAAAGAAAGAAATCAACTTGTAAACCTCTAGATCCAGGTCGGCAATATCTCTTTCATTGCTTGATTTCCTTCCTTCCCTTCCCTCCCTCCCTCCCTTCCTCCCAAAAAAAAAAAAAAAAAAAAAAAAACCCTACCTGCCTTTTAATCATGTCTTCACAATTTCCTTGCTTTTGATTATTGAAAAGTTAATTAAATTTTTGGTGCCAATTTCTTATTTGTAAAATTGAGGTAATAATAATATTTATCTTGTACGGAGTATAGGAAAGTATCTCTCTCTCTCTCCCCCCCCATACATGAAATAAGATTTGTTATCATATTATTAATTGTGTTGTGGCTAATTATAAAAGCAAACATTAAGTGTGAAAAGTCTGTTGGAATAAATGTGCTAACTGAATAAAGGATCATTAATTTATTTTTAGTTATAATTTTTCAAAAGAAAAGTAGATAGGTATATTTGAAACTAAAAATGGATTAACATTAAAATCAGTTTGCATCAATTTCCAATAAAAACCCTTATCTTCAAAAATATTGGCATAAATTACTTTCATTATCAAAACCCTAATGTGCATCTAATTTTGAGTATCTTGACCATTGAGCTGTAAAATACAAAAACAACAACAACAACAATTTTTGCAGCATTCTAATATAATTAGATAGCCGATTACACTACCAGACAATCACAGCTGCTGGAGCCCAGTAATACTTAAACATGGACATTCTCAATTTCTTAACAGATAAAAAGAGTGCCTATATGTGGTGTTCATAAATTAGTTCCTTGCCATTCGTATTGCTAAATTTGATTTTATATTTCAAGACTGAATATACTTTCGCAGCAAAAGAAATAGCATGTATTCTTTTAATTAATTACTGGAAAAAAGTTAGATATAACATTTGGTTTCTTTCTTTCTTTGTGTATTATAATTGCTAACGATACTTAGATATTTTGGAGAGTGTTGTTACTTAAACATGAAAACAGGTTTATCTTATCTCTGCAGCTGAAATTTCAATTAGAGGCAAAGTCAGTGAGTGTGAAATTCCCCTACTCTTTCTTGTGTAGTCGTTAAACTCCTTGGAGCACTTTGTATTGTAACAACAGATGTGTGCTGTCCATCATGCACTGCTGCGTCATTTTATCTAATTGGTCCCGATATTGTAGCCAACAAAGATGCTTTTTTTATTGCCATCTGATCCCATTTACAATGAGGACCATTCATCATTTCTACATGATAACATAAAACGTGTATCATTTTAAGTCTGGTCCTTTGGACGAGGTGGCTTTTTCTCCTGTATAATGTCTTTCTGCTCTGCAGTCCTGTGGGGAAACATAAATCTATTTCCTTTGTCTGAGTAGTTTTCTTTAAAACACACACTATTGACTTAGAATAGTTCCTACATGTAGTAGATTATTCAGGAGTTAAAGATTTCCATATTTTGGCGAATAGATAATAAGCATTTATTATAAAGGCAAAAATTCAGACAAATGTACACAGAAACACACATGAGCACAAACACAGGCACACATACACACAACATTATTGTTGTTGGTTTGGATACATGAGCCCATAGGCAATCTGGAATGATAGCTTCACTTCAGCCATCTGATCTCATGACAGGTGCACACTCTCCTTCTTCATCTCTATTATCTCTAAACCCTTCAAGGAAATTTCCCACTCACTATTCTTGAGTGTAGACATGGAAAATTTCAAAGATTCAAAAAGGAACAAGCTACTGGAGGAAAGGATTTTATCCAAATGAGGCAAACTCCAGAAAATCTTCAACTTTATATTCATAAGAAAAATCTATTTGAAAGATTTTTCACTTTATAATGTGTTTTTCTAAAAAAGGAATTTTACAGCTTTTAGTAGTCACCATAAAGTTTAAGTCAAGGAAGACTGTGACTGTCCCCATGAAGAAATTTGAACTCAAAATGGTTAAATAAATGGCAACAGGTTACCCAGCACTACATGGCGGAATCAGCAAGCATCCAGGCCTCTGACTCTCAAGTCAGTCATGTTCAGATTATACCACCCACAAATATCACAAGTTAAAATAAGTGAAAAGTATTCTCTCTCTCAGTACCTGTAATATTCAAATAGGCATCCCTGATCTTTTGCTAAGGCTTTACTTTCTCATTGGATTAGTTTCACCCACAAACACTGAGATGGACTCAGTTTATTCATTTATTCTCTAGTTTACTCAGCAAATATGTGAATGGATTACTATAGAAATTGTAATTTCTGTACACAATCAAGAATATCTTTTTATCTAAATTTTTGGATTTATTGACATGTGAGTCAATAAGCTACATGTTGATAAAATTAGTCAATTCATTTGTCCATCTAGACAGTATAAAGCAAAAATAAGAGCATTAAAAGTATTATAATAGAGTTGGGGTTTAATATTGACTCCCCTAAACCAGCTGTTACATGTCTACAATACATTTTGAGCTCTATAGTTCTTTTTTTCTTTTGGATACAGTAATCACCCTGAATAATGTTCAACTTTAAATATGCAAGCAACTTATAATAATCATGAAAATGTCAAAACCCTGAACATGGCAGTGCTTTGCTTCTTTTTTTAAATCTGAGAGCTGTGTTCTATGCCCAGGTTGTGGCTCCCGAGACACAAGCAGCTACGAGCATCCAAATGGTATAATAGAAATACAATTACAGCTCTTAGAGGGTTTGTTCCATCGCTAGTTATATCTGAATCATACCAGTTGAAGAAGTAAAATGAGCACTTTTGGGGTTATTTAAATTTATGTGTTTTCTACTCATTTGCAGACAATAATGGGTTCTGATTTGTTTTCTAGTTCAGTCTTTCTTTAGAGATTTTAGCAATACATTGGCATATTAATAAAAAAAGATAAAAAATAAAAGGAACTTCACTGTGTCTGAAAAACTAGAATAACATAAACAACTCGACTTGTAATCAGGCACACCTATGTAAGTATTTTGGGAAGCAAGAGGACAAAATAAAACAAATCCAAGTGTTTACTGTGTGGGAAACAGATCTGGTGCTTAAAAATAAACAAAGTTCTGTCTTATTTTTTTAGGTTCTTATATTTCCCCATTAGTGATGTGGAAAAGTTTTTACCTCATTTTATATTTTAAAAGTTAATATAAATTATATTTCTGACATAAAATACTTTGAAAAATTGACATTTCCATGTGTGTACTATTTTAAAAACAATTTTTATTTTTTTGAGAGAGGATCTTACTCTGTCACTCAGGCCAGAGTATAGTCGATTCACTGCAACCTCTGCCTCCCAGGCTCAGGTCATTCTTTTGCCTCAGCCTCCTGAGTAGCCAGGACCAGAGGCATGTGCCACTACTCCTGGCCAAGGAGTTGCCACGTTACCCAGGCTGGTCTGAAACTCCTGGGCTCAAGCAATCCTCCCAAATCAGATTCCCAATAGCTGGAACTGCAGAGGTGCACCACTACACCTCCCTTAGCAATGTACTTTTGATTCTAGACTTAGTAAAATGACTTAACATGCTGAGGCAAGGACTCTGCATAGTATGATATATATTAGAAATGTGTGTGTGTATCTATCTATCTATATATATCTAGATAGATATCTAGATATATATAGATATATAGATAGATACACACACACACACACAGATGCACACACACAGTCATGCACACAGACAGTGAGAAATGAATGTGGTCCACATGCTACAATGCCAACAAAAAGTAGCTTTGCCAAAGGCCATAATAAAGGCAACAAGTTAGGACCTGACATATTTGGCCCTGCTATTAGTTGAATGAACTGGGACAAATTCTTTAACATCTCTAGATCTAATTTAATAGGAATGATAACCATAAAACCTACATCTTAGGGCTGTTGTGAGGTTTATGCATACTTTTCAAAATTGTTAAATGGTACTTAATTTAACAGGAATAATTGTTTTAAGAAAAACTGCTTGTAACCACAGGCATACTATATAAAAACTCCTAATGATACTTTATAAAATGGAAAATTCAGCACGAAGTAATGATACTCTATTAAATGGAAAATTCAACATGAAAGTTAACATTTTTACAAAGAGAAAAACTGAAAATGCAAACTTAAGTCCTTTACAATTTAACCAAAGACTTCCAAGGTGCTTACATTAAAAAAAAAAAAAAAAAGACTAGAGCTTTGGCACAACGGGATACTGACATACCTATCAAAAAATTCTTGGACATTTGTGAAAGGAAAATATTTGCTGCTGTATTCAATGAGTATATTCTTCACTGTAACAGTTTTAAAAATAGCCTCAAAAGGCGAAACTGGAACAGTTAAGTACATTCAGCCCAGTCATTTTTCATTCAGCAAATATTTTTTAACTGCCTACTATGTGTCAGAAATTGTGCTAGACTCAAGATGAAAAACACATGGCCTTAGCCTCAGGGAATGTATAAGGTTCTTACAAGGCACAGCCAACACAATGTCTCAAAAATTCTTCCTCTTTTACCTCCATACATAACACCAAATCTATCCATAGAGATTATAACGTTTATATTTATTGATTCACTCACTGGCCAAAAGCTAATGCTAAAAGCTATCTGGAAAAAATTGGTTCACATCTGAAGAGATCATTAGGAAAACATATTATGAGATCTAGCAGTAATGTTTTTAAAATAAATTTTTTTGAATTTATACATTAATGAGTCTAAACCTTGCATAATCAGAGCAGAAAAAAAATCAAAAAGCATCATAGTGATTTAAATAAAATATGTAAGTTATTTCCCACACACTATGAGTTAGCAAACATATTTTGTTAACATATTAAATTTTTAATTCCACGAGAAAAGCTCTGTCTTAACAAGTCACAAGAGACTGTTATCCTGAAATATTTTATCTTGATGTTTCTATTCTCTTTGAGAAATATTTCCATGGTCTGTAAAAATTAATTATTTTAAAACTTTGTTTACAACTTTGAGTAATTTTTAAAATCACCATAAAAATTTCATAAAGTGAATTTTGTTGAACCTAATAAACAGCTTTCTGAAATTATAATGTCAGTTATAGCTAAGCATATATGTCTGATACATCCACAAAGCAAAAATTTACTTGAAGGCTATGACTAGTTGTACATATAAAATAAACAATTATTGTTTCAACATTATATTTTCACTTTTCTTAGGCAATGCAACAACATACATAAAATGATTCTGCCTTTTAAATATGTCCCTCCCTCTCATTTTCTGAAATACCTACTTGAGGTCACCAAAAGTAGAACATTACGTTAAAAAAAAAATCCCAAAATATAATTTGTCTCATGTATTTCTAGACACTCTAGAAAACAAGGTAAAACTGAAGAAAAATTATGTTTCAAAATATGATAATAGTGACCAGATTTCCCCCTAACATTTGTATATATGTATATATATTGTATCGACAAGTGGTAATCATATCTTGTAAATGAAAAGTGATCAAGAGATGTGTCAATCACCAAAAGAGCTATAATCAGATATTTCTACAGGGCCAAGGTGGTGAATTCATAGGCCTGAACACTTGAAAACTCTAAATGACTCACACCAAGCAATTGTGAATGTACAGGTTCTGCTAAGACTTACCTTAAGGCCTCTTCGTGTGCATGCCTGAGCCACTCACCCAGCTCCTGAGATCTTATCTGGAAGCTGCTAATGACCAGTTTCAGTTTTTTTCTATTTTATTTTATTTTTGAGGCTGTCTTGCTCTGTCACCCAGGCTGGAGTGCAGTGGTGTAATCTTGGCTTACTAGGACCTCCGCCTCCCGGGTTCAGGTGATTCTCTTGCCTCAGTTTCCTGAGGAGCTAGGATTGCAGGCACCTGCCACCATGCTCAACTAATCTTTGTGTTTTTAGTGAAGATGGGGTTTCACCATGTTGGCCACGCTGGTCTCAAACCCCCAATCTCAGGCAATCTGTCCACCTCAGCCTCCCAAAGTTTTAGGATTACAGGCATGAGCCACGACACGTGGCCTCAGTTTCAGGTTTTTTCTATCTATTGGGAGACTGCCTTTCCCTGGCATTCACTGTAACCAATTATTTTTTTAGAGAGACAGCTAACAACCGTCTGACCATCACCTGATGGTCATCTGACATTCCTGGAGGTAGGGGACATTGCTCTCCTGCCCTGCTCATTCTTGACTACCCACCTGCTGTAACAAAGTCATGAAGAAGCTAGGAGGAGGTAAAAATGAATAACTTGAACCAAAGTTAGAAATAACAGAGTCAAGTCAACTGGAGAAAGATTTTGTAATAATCAGGGCAATCATAGAATGAATTGTTTGAGTGGTTTTCACTCTGAATGAATTTAAGAGGAGGGTGTGTTGTAGAAGGGAGGACAACAATATTTTCATCCACATGTTTTTTTCTCACTTTGAGGTTCCATCATGTTGTGAAAGCTGCTGTAGGAAATGCCAGTATTGAACAAGGAAGTGAGTTCCTAGAATGGGTGCTTTAGGATAATTAATCTGGAAGTTCTGAGAGACCCATCGAAAGAGGCAGAAAGGTCTCAATGCAGAGACCAAGTCATAAAATCATGAGGACCTGAATGTATGTGCCAAGACAGAGACAGAAAGAATAGGAATGAGGAAGAGGAATGTAAGGATCAAGGGAGCACTTTTTCCTTGGTCCTCCGAAGGTTCTGAAAAATAAACGCACAAAGGTAGAATAATTAGAGAGAAGGCATACAAATTCATTTAATGTATGCACAGAGTATTCACGGGAAGCATCACAGAATAATTACCCACCCACCAAGGTGGATCAGAAGCTTATACACCATCCTGGCAAAATAGTTTATGAGAGGAGAGGGGAGAGGAATTCGGTTGAGGGGGTTACTAAGGAAATGAACAGGTCAGGGAGCAGAGATCAACACACATAACCTTACAAAAGGGTCTGTTCAGGTATGGTGATATTCTTGGTCTTACAGAGGGAGGGGAAGGAAAAGCAGTTGCTCTTTTTGTTGGATCTGGGCCTTAGACAAAGGCTTTGGGCCAGCGGGCCAAGGGGAAGGCCAAAGAGACCTTGGGGCTTCTTCATTTTGTCATGGCAAAGTACCATATTTTGTGGTATCAGTTTCAGAGCCCCAAGGAGAACTAGCAGGATTTGGAATTGATCAGATTTGGGGGAAAGCTTGGAGAAGAGGAAGAAGTAACGAGGGGGGCACCCCTCCAACTGTCATAAACATAGATGACTAAAATGATTGTCAACTGTGGGGGAAGATGGTGAGTGTGGTTTTATACTATGCTATTTTTGAGATGGTACATGCTATAATCTGTTTGATGATAGGTTTTATGCAGGGATCATCTTGTATCTCAAGAAGCATCTAGCACAGTGCCAGGCACAGAACAGGCATTCCGTGATAATTGGTTGACTATTCGTTGTAAGGGTTCTGGTGAGAAATACAGGCCCTAATATCTCAGGCAGTGTGTGTGCCTGTAGGCATTCTCGTCCCAGAGCTCTCAATGACTCCTTCCGTGAGATAAACAAGTTCATGTGCCATTCTGCTAGAGACCAGGTGGAGGTGGGGGTGCAGAACAATGGGAGAGATATTTTATAGTTCATCAAGATGCTGGTTTCTACAGCTCATTTTGTGCATGAGTATTAATAGCACTTCCAGGATCTAGATGGGTTAAATGCTGAGCCACAGCGAGGCATCCAAGTACAAAAGCCCAGAAGGCAGCTGGAGACACTCAACTGGAGCTAAGGAAAGAAGTCAGGACTATTGTCTGACACATGAGAGATGTCACACTTCAAGGAAGAGGGTGTGATGGCTGGAGAAGCAAGGGCCCCACCTGAGCCTCAGGCAGGCCCAGTGAGGAAAAGGCGTGTGGGAGTCTGGAGTGGGAAGGCCAGTGAAGAAGGCAGCCCGGAGTGTCCAGGAGGAGCCCGAGGGAGGAGAGAATGCTGCAAAAGCTGCAGGGATGAGGAAGAAGAGCTCTGAAAAATGCATTTAATTTGGCACAGAGGTAGGGTTGTAGGTAACGGTGAGAATGTAGCTCTAATGGAGTGGCGAGGATGGAGTGTGTATTACAGGGTATCACCAAATGAGTGGGCAGGAAGGAGACAGGGGTAGGGGTATAAGTTGACATTTTTGTCTGTGAATGGAAAGCAAAATTTAGAGACATGTGGTTAAAATAAGTCGTTCAGAATGTAAGACCTCGAAGAACACAAAAAAGAGTTAAGCAATAATTAAAAAAAAAAGAGTTAAGAAGATGTCTTAAAGGACATTGAATTTGAGTTGGATCCTAAATATTGAGGGCGCCCCAGCTGGGTGGAGAGCAGTGGATGGAAGTTACAGGCATGCATTTGCCTCACGGTAACATCTGGAAACTGAGTCTGAGGCAGAGTGCTTTGAATTGAATACAGTTCAAATCCAAGGAGAAGTTCTGAGAGTGCAGCCTGGCTCTGTTTGCCTCCAGGGTCCTCTGATAATTTGGAGAAAGTTAAACAATAGGTAGCAACTACGAGCTGAGGACATGCACATTTTTGAGGAGGTTGAAAGCTTAAGCCTTGGGGTCAGAGAGACAAACCTCCAAACATCAAACATCTAGATGGCTTAGGGTACTAGGAGTGTGGCCTTGAGCTCCTTACTTGTGAAATATGCATAATAATACCTCCTTCAAAGCATCATTGTTGGGGTTAATGAGTTTCACACAAATGGCCGGGCTAATCATCTTTTGTACCAGAGAAAACTGAGGTTAAGTTTTATTTTTCTTTTTGTTTTTCTGAGATAGGAGTTTCAGTCTTGTTGGCCAGGCTGGAGTGCAATGGCACAATCTCAGCTCACTAGAACCTCCACCTCACCTCCTGGGTTCAAGCGATTCTCCTGCCTCAGCCTCCTGAATAGTTGGGATTACAGAAGCATGTCACCACATCCGGCCAATTTTTATGTTTTTAGTAGAGACGGGGTTTTGTCATGTTGGCCAGGCTGGTCTTGAACTCCTGACCTCAGGTGATCCACCTGTCTCGGACTCCCAAAGTGCTGGGATTACAGGTGTGAGCCTTCACACCTGTCCAAATTTTATTTTATTTTTATTTTTATTTTTTGAGATGGAGTTTTGCTCTGTCACCGAGGCTGGAGTGTAGTGATGTCATCTCTGCTCACTGGAACCTCCACCTCCTGGATTCAAGTGATTTGCCTGCCTCAACTTCCTGAGTAGCTGGGACTATAGGTGTGCACCACCACCTGGCTAATTTTTATGTCTTTAGTAGAGATGAGGTTTCACCATGTTGGCCAGGTTGGTCTTAAACTCCTGACTGAGGTTAAATTTTAACCACGGTTGCTCAGCCAGCCTGGAATGGGATGAGATCAAACCTAGTTCTCCAATGCCAGAGACTGTCCCCTTCCACTTGCTCTCCATTTCACTTCTCCACATTTGTTAACTACTTTTTATAGGCTGGACTGAAAGTTGTGTGTGCAGGTCCCTCTCTTTCCTTCTGTGTGTTTAATCACATGTGGTGGGAGTGGGGTGGAGAGAATGGTACAAAGATAAATAAGGCATAGTTTCTGTCCTTGAAGTGCCCATGGTCCAGGCTAGTGGAGAAGATACTTTGCAGACAGGTAATTAAAACAAAATGTGATAAGCACAAAAATACACTACAAACAGAGTGTTGCGGCAGCCCAGGAGTGAGACAAACTATTCCTGGGAAAGCTGGGAGAGGCTGCATAGAACAGGTGATGCTCATCTTGGATCCTGAGGAATAAATGGGCATTTGTCAGAGAGAGAGATCAAAGAAAAGGCAATGCAGGAGGTAAGGACACAATGCAAAGGCCTGGACTCTTGTGGCAGCCCCAGCATGGTGTGTTCGGGACCAGGGCAAGCTCAAAAGCTCAGCATTTGGGGTACATTTCAAGAACAGAGGAAGATGATGCTGAAAAATGGGGTGGGGCCCAATTGTCAAGGGACAGTTTCCTGGCAGGCCAAGGAGCTTAGGCAGAGCCTTTGGTAGAGGAATGAGCTGGTCTATTTTTTTTTTTTATTTTTGGGGGTACTGGTTTCATTGAGATATAATTCACAATTCACCTATTTAAAATGTAGAATTCAGCGGTTTTTATTATACTCACTGAATTGTTCAACCATCACTACAATCAATTTTAGAACATTTTCATCACCTGCAAAAGAAAATCATACCCTTTAATCGTAAGAACACCCACCCCTTTTCCCCCCAGTGTCTCTCCAGCTCTAGGTAGCTGTTACAGTGTCGCCTATGCACAAGGATGTAGCAGTCTCTCATTGTGAGAAATCACCCAGAATTCTCTGTCTCACAACCAAGAGAATTAAGGAGCATGGACACAAAAAGTGAAGTTGAACTGAAAGTTTCATAAGAGAAAGAAAGCTCTCTGCTGTTGAGAGGGAACCCGGAAGGGTTTTGCCATTTTTTACAGTTGAATACAAAAGCTTTTACAGAAAACCGATGAGGGATGGGTGTCTTATTTGCATAAGGTACAAATTTCTGCTAGCTCCATTCCGTCCTCCTAATGCACATGTGGGCTCTTACCTTGAGTTACTCCATATTGCTTTGTTCCCCTTACTGCACACGTGTCAGGGGATGGAATTTTCTATTCCAGGTATATCTAGGCAAGTCACCTGTGTAGCCTTTCTTAACTGTGCAGCTATGGACATGTCTTAGGCAAGCCCCTCTGTTTAAGTTCCTTATCCGTGCCTGCAGGCTGTTCTTTTGTTTGAAAAGATTTAACTGATGACTCACCCTGCCTGCCTGCCTGACCGTGTTTTTTCCTTTCTCCTCTCCCATCACCGCTTACCTACTTTCTGTCTCTATAGTTTTGCCTATCTTGGATATTTCATGTATATGAAAGCATATTGATATGTGGCCTATTGTGACTGCCCTCTTTCACTTAGCATAATTCTTTCTCCATGTTCTAACTGTGTTTCATTCCTTTTTATTGACAAATAATATTCCATTGTGTTGGATATGTCACATTTTGTTTAACCATTCATCAGTTGATGAACATTTCATTTGTTGCCACCTTCTGGCTAGTGTGAATAAGGTTGCTATTAATATTCATCTAAAAGTTTCAGTGTGGACCTAGGCTTCCATTTCTTTTGGGGTATATACCTAGGAGTAGAATTGCTATATTATATTGTAACTCTCTGTTGAACAATCTTTTGAGAAATTGGTGTACTGTTTTCCAAAACAGCTGCATCATCTTACACTCTCACCAGCAATGTATAAATGTTCTAATTTCATTATATTCTTGCCAACTCAGATTATTATGTGTCATGTGTATTTTTCAGGAGGCTTGCTAGGGCATCAGTTTGAAGGGTTGACAGGTGTGGACCCCTTAGGAGGCGGTTTCAGTGGCCCACGTGAGAGATAATAGCAGAACAGGCTGCCAATCTAGCTGATACTGTTACTGACTGAACAGACTTCTTAATCCAATTTCTCTCTTATAGATCTACAAATTCAGATGTGAGGGCATTCTACTGTGAGGAAGAAGTCTCCTCTTCCCTTCCGTGGGGTCCCATTGAAGACAGCGGGAAAGGATTTCAATCCAAGAAGAAATATACTTCTGGTGCTTACTGGTACTGTTCTCTGGGGTTAGATGGTGGTCATAGGGACTGCCCTACCTCAGCTATGTGCCAGGGATTATAGAACTTTGCCTTGTTTTCACAGGGAGGGACTCAAAATAGACAAAAACTTCTTTGGGGAGAGAATGAGATGGAATGACAATCATTAACTCTGAAAATCGAGATAATGAGTTCCTTCTTATGGAACTGAATCCGGTGGATAAAATTCTCTGGGCCAGCCTAGTCAAGACTCCAAGCCAGTACCACCTTCCAGTATATGAAGCTCAGCTAACAAAAACACTCCAATGTGAGGGTTTCAAGAATGTCATTTCCATTTAAGTCCTTGCTACACTATCAGTATTCTCCAAGGTCCTGCGTTAGTCCGAGTCTCTCCTCCGGGCAGGGGCTGCATGATGGTTTTCTGTTTTCTTAGGAAGGCCAAGGCTCACCTACAGATTCCTCTTGCCCTGAAGAGAGAGCTGAGGCTCAAGAGACTTGGAGGGGTAACACTCAGTGTCGTGAGCCTCCTTTCATTCAGTGAATATTTATCGATTCTCAACCACACGCTGTGTTCTGTGCTAAGTCCTCTTGAGCACTGAACAAGACAAAGCCCCTACCTTCAGATAACTTTCAGTCCTGGCAGAAGCTCCATAAAGAAAGAGAAAGACACACACACACACTGAGAAAAAAATACGTGTGAGAATTTAGACTTTAGTTAGAATGCAGTCACTTGTCCTTGGATTAGTTAGAATTGTTTAGCAAAGCAGTGCTATCAGCATCAAAGAGCTGCAGGGCTGCAGTGATGGAGGGCAGACTTCTCTCTCCTGAAACAAAATGGAAGGGCATGAGGTGTATGCATGTGTGTGTGCGTGCGTGTGTGTGTGCGCATGTGCATGCTTGTGTGTCTGTGTGTGTGCATGTGCATGTGTGCGTGTTCGTGCGTGTGCGTCTGTGTGTGTGCGCCTGTGTGTCTGTGTGTGCGTGTGTGTCTGTGCGTGCGTGTGTGTGTCTGTGTGAGAGTGTGTGTGTGCTTGCGCACACGTGCATGGGAGGGGGTTCCTCCAGACAGGAAAACCCAAAGGATCCTAAAGCCTCTTCTCTTCAATCTCCAACCCGCAGTCCCCACCTCAAAATATCTAGATGGTTACAGGACAAAGGGAGAGGAAATTGTGGGTCAGCAAAATCCCAAGTTTACAAAAATAAAGCACACACCAACGCAGTAAAGTGTGTAAGACAAAGACTTCCCTTTAGAAGTGGGAGCTTGAAAGTGCAGGGGATTACAAAAAAACAAGGAAGCGATGCTTCTCTCCCAATTATTGTGCACTCTCAGCTGTATTCTGTTGAACTCCCTGATTTCAATCAGCTTTCAGCACATCCAGCCTTCACCTGCTATGAATCAAAACCTGGAGGGCTCTCTGTTCTCCCTGCTCAGAAAAAAAAAACCCTCTGATAAGGTTGTTATGGATGCAAGGCAGAGCGGGCTGGGCTGGGTGCTTTTCTTGGCCTGGCATTACACATTTATGACGCAAACCAATGAAGAAGCAAGGGTTCAGAGTGCAGGGTCTGGAGAGGGGGGCCTGAGGCTGGTGGGGCGGGGTTTGCCTTAGGGGAGTGGCTAACCCCTGTTTCTCTTTCATTGCTTGAACAAAAGGCTGATGAGGGAAGGGCAGGTGCTGGAAGGATGTGACCACAGTTCTCCTTTGAGGAGCTTAGGACTGTGAAGCTGAGTTTAGGACTTCGGTCCTGATCTTTGGGCTCCTCCATGGACTGACTTTTCTCTTAGGAAGGTGAATGGACTGATGATTTTGATCACTAGAAACCTCTTTGGCAGAACATAATCTCCATGAAGGCAGGAACTTTTTGTCTGCTTTGTTCACTGGTCTGTTCTCACGTCTAGAAAAGTACCTGGCATGCAATAGGCATTCAATGAGTGTTTGTAGAATTAATGAACGGCGGCTGCAGAGAGTACAAGATCATTTCTTCTCGGCTTTGGTGAATTTAGGAGCCATTCCGGGCTCCAGCCTGCTATAGTGACTGCTGCCGGGGTGGATGGGGAGGATGACAGTGAGTGTGGGAGACAGATGGTGGAGGAAAATCAGGTGGTTCAATTAGCTTGTAATAAAAAATACAGATGCTCACATATCACCCACCTTGTAACCTTCTACTGTTACCAAGGGAAAGAGCGGAACCCTCCTTTTCTGCTTTCTCCCACAATTAAACCTTCAAGCATATGATTTTTTTTAAAATTTCCTTTCTTCTTCAAAGCTACCCATAACATTACTTATTCCTATTTGGATGCTGGCAATTTATGTAACTTTAATTTTCACCCCTAATATGTCAGTTTTCTCATTTGCAAAATGGGGTTCATAAAATTGATCTCATCAAGCTGTCAAGAAAATAAATGAATAAATGTATGATTAAGTCCCTAGCACATAAGAGCTGCCCCATATATGTTAACCTTACAACTACCACCAGTGCTACATCCACTATCACTGAAACTGATTGTTGCTCCTAGACACAAATATGAGTCTAAGATTGCTCTTTGTGATTTATGCCTGAGGCTGGAAGAGGGAAGGGCAGACAGCTGTTTGTGGCTGAGACCATACTTCCTGAGGGCTGATGTCCCACTTCTGATAACAGATTCCCTACCAGTCCTTTCTCATGGCTCAGACTAATCGGGAGCCACCGGTGGGTTTCCCCAGATGGTGGTGCCCAGGGCATGGGCTGTTTTTCTTTTCTTTCTTTCTTTTTTTTTTTTTTTTGAGGCAAAGTCTCACTGTGACACCCACGCTAGAGTGCAGTGGTGTGATCTCGGCTCACTGCAGCCTCTACCTCCCAGGTTCAAGTGATTCTCCGGTCTCAGCCTCCTGAATAGCTGGGGTTACAAGCATGCGCCACCACGCCCAGCTAATTTTTGTACTGTTAGTAGAGAGGGGTTTCACCATCTTGGCTGGGCTTGTCTCCAGCTCCTGACCTCAAGTGATCCACCCATCTCGGCCTCCCACAGTGCTGGGATTACAGGTGTGAGCCACCACCCCAGCCCTATTTTCAGTATCCTCCAGTAAGACCCCTTACTTCTCCTTGGGAGCCAGGTCTCACCACATAGTGCTTCTCTAACTCTCCAGCGTCCCCTGCCAGGCTTTGCATGTAGCATAGTGTTACATTTCAAATTTGACATTGGATCACATGATCTAATGAAAGGTTTGGGGTTGCTTTCAGGTGGGAAAGTCAATGTGGGAGCCTTGGGGAAGCAGCAGGAGGAGGTTCCTGGACTGGGCAGTGACAGCAGACAAGTGACAGGTGCAGGTAGCCTGGGCTCACCTTCCTGCCCCACCCCTCATCATATGTGATGCCAGCCATGTTATGAAACCTATCTGTGGGTCAGCTTTCAGTCTAGAAAGCAGCAGTGATCTCCATTCAACAAATATTTAGCAATCACCTCTGTGTGCCAGGTACAGTTTACTAAAGACATTGGCATCACAGGTCAGCAGATGAGGATATGCATGAAATAGATGAGCCAGTGTAGGAATTGCACTTAGCTAGAAAGCATGGAACACACATTAGCCATTGGCATTATTTCATGCAGTCTAGATGCCGACATTTTGAGGATGTATATTTTTCAGCTTCTTTTCTTTAAAAATTTAAATATTAGAATTTAGTTATTGATGAATTTTATCTAATTAATAGACACCATAGCCATACCTAATGTCCGGGAGACATAGATCAAAGAAAATAAAAAAGCTGAAGCAAGTATCCAGTTGCACAAAGGTATCCTCAAACTGGCATCAACAGAAGTAAGAATTCCTGTTAGAAGTCAAGTGACTTCTGGAATGTATAATTCTTGCTGTCCACACAGACCAGAAATACGGATAACTCAAACAAAGTGCTATATTGGATGCAACGTCATTCCTAGAATTTTATATATTCTTATTTAAAATGTCAAAGTAAAATGTTGGCAACTTAAGTATCATAGAAAGTATTGTTACATAGAAAATAAAATTATCTTAAAATAATATCTCAGTACTACTACTAGATAGCAATCATTAAAAGTTCATACAGCTTCTCCAATTAAGAATTTTCATGGCTGTAGGAATTATTCTAAAGGATGTTGTCTGTCATTTCAAAGCTGATCAAGTAAACGAATAACCACAGTTAAGGAGAATACTAGAATGATTTTATTGCTACTGTAGGTGAAACTGGTTGGGTGAATACTTTGCTTGTAACTGAGAGTTACCTGCCAAAGGAAATGTCAGAAGCAGAGGCCGTAATGATTGAATTGACAGTGCAGAGCTTTCAAAATTTATTATCAAGTAGACACAAAATAGCCTTTGAGTTAAATAGGGACAGGTGAAACAATCTCCATCATAATGCTGGCATTGTATAAATATCTGTTTTAATGATTTTCAGCGGAAATTTAGATACAGAGGTGATCGTTATGTTGTAGTTAGTTGTAGTTATGCCTTTCACATAAGAATTGAAAGATGCTAAAATCATTATACTTTATAAATGGGTGAACAAAATATATATACATTTATTGTGTACAACATGATATTTGGAAGTAATGTATACATTGTCGAATGGCCAAAACTGAGCTAATTATCATATGCATTACCTCACATATTTATTGTTTTGTGGTAAGAACATTTAAGATATATTCTCGGGCCAGGCGCAGTGGCTCAAGCCTGTAATCCCAGCACTTTGGGAGGCTGAGGGGGGTGGATCACGAGGTAAAGGGATCGAGACCATCCTGGTCAACATGGTGAAACCCCATCTCTACTAAAAATATTAAAAATCAGCTGGGCATGGTGGCACATGCCTGTAATCCCAGCTACTCAGGAGGCTGAGGCAGGAGAATTGCCTGAACCCAGGAGGCGGAGGTTGCGGTGAGCCGAGATTGCGCCACTGCACTCCAGCCTGGGTAACAAGAGCTAAACTCCATCTCAAAAAAAAAAAAAAGATATATTCTCATAGCAATTTTCAAGAATATAACACGTTAACTATAAGCTATTCATTATAGCCACTATGTTGTGTAAAACATATATTGAGATGAAAATAAGCCATCTAATGAAATTCTTTCTATAAGACAAATACCAAGAGTGAATTCGCTTTTTCCGCAATTTGGACTCAGGTTACCACCCAAAACATACAAATAAACAGTGTTTCTCTGGCTGGATTTTAATTTATGAGTTCTACCGTACAAAATTGGGGAAATGACGTATTCTTTTGACAGCTATGTCACTTTAGGTGTACTATGCACACACACACACACACACACACAACAGATTTTATAGAACTATTCAAACACCTTAGGCAAATTTGCTTTCTGGTCATATATTTGAATAGGTTTTGTAAGTTTTTAAACAAATAATGTGGCCAATTAAAGATGGCTACCATCTCTTTGCCTTTACTTCCATGCGAACAAGAAGCCCATGTCACCCTTCTTGATCTGAGTGAGCTCCGTGACTGCTTTGCTCAATCATATAAAGCCAAGATGATGTTGTGACAGATACTAGGGCTGTGCCTCAAGAAACCGGGAGCATCTATATTTCTTCTCTAGGAGCACTCCCCCTGGCATCCCTGAACAACCACATGAGAATTCTGATGACTAGCAGACTGCTGAACTGGAGCTGCACATAGAGGCACCGTGATTGACAACGCCTGGCCAAACCTGGTCTTTCAGTCTTCCCCACCAAGGACTCAATGTGTGAGAGAAGCCTCCTTGGATCCTTACCCCAACCTATGTGCTTCTGAATATCAGAACTGTCTTAGTCAAAACCGTGTGTAACAAAATAGGAAGCCAAGCTCTGACTGAATCCTTGACCCATACGATCATCAGACATATCAAATTAAAAATGGCTCTAAATATCTCCTACTGCTTTACTTAAATCCATGTTTTCTTCGCAAATGAAGCTAATGAAAGCATTTCTGTCAACCCCAGCTGCGTATAGCTAAAAGAGCTGATTTAGTTTCCTGTGATAAATAGAACAGGATTGCTTTAATTATATCCTACAATTTTCAAGTAGTGTTGTTTCTCCTCAATTTCAGAATAAAAAAATGAAAGAATTCTCAATAAATAAGAGACGAGACTGCTCAAATGTCACCTCCTCAGAAAAGCCTTCCCTGACTAATCTACTTAAAATATCACATCCTTCATTGATAACCTTACTCTGCTTTATGTCTCTTCACTGTGCTTATTACTGATGACATGACATTAAATTTGCAATGTCCACCTTCACTTTTGCATCTCCCTTCCCTGAAAGTTTCTCTATTTTGTTTACTGTATAGAATAGTGACTGGCACATAGTAGCCTCAATATATATTTGTTGAAGAAGTGAAACTTTGCCTGCAGATATTTTGCCTGTAAGTTACAAACTTCGTTTTTACAAATAAAAATACAAGTCACACCAATAATTTGAAAGAGAACATTGTGATATTGTCTAAAAATAAAAACTTAAATTTCTAGGAAATGATAAATGTATTCATTTATCAGTGTTTTTGTTTTGTGGGATGATTGTAACAAATATTTACTTGATATTTATTTGTGTAATGAAAAGCCACTTAAAAACTAACCTGCATTTAAATAATGATTAAGAATTAAAATATGGTTCTTTGCAGAGTTAACAATCAGCTAAACATTTTTCTTTGTCTTCCCTTGATTTATGGTTAATTTGCAAGGCAGCGAATTGCATATGAAAAACTAGTATCCATATTTTATGTGATAATCTGTATAAGTCATGATCATATGGGTGTTAAGACATTTATTTTAGCACATGTGAGTTTATAACAGCATTGAAAGGTTATGTTGATAAAACTAACTGTTCTATTTGACAAAGAGTGGAAAAAAATCTAGAAGGTCTTTAAGTAAGAGAAATTACCTTAAAACGGCAAAACATATAGTGGTTCCTTATTTGGTTTAAATGAACCCACTATTATCAATCTATTCATAAAGTCTCAGTGTGGCACCATTTTCCTATTAAAGCTTTATGCAGAAGGAGTGGAGCTACTTTGTATGCTTATTCTTTGTTCTTCTATGTTTACATTCCAAGAGAGAAGTTAAGAAAATAAAAGAAGCCAACTGGGAAAGGCCACATAGCAGATTGGAGGCTTTGGGGTGGGAGCAAGAAGCACAACTTCTCCAAGCATGTTGCTTGCAAGCCTAACAATGCATTTAGCTTTAAAATTCAGTTAAATGACAAGAGAAGCTGCATCATTATTTTCCTGAATTAATTTCTCCCTCCCATGCAACAATGACTGTTCTTACCAACCACTTACATAATGGGGAGTAAACAACCAACCACCTCAGCAACCTACATTATCAAGATTCTTCCTTTTTCAGGCCAGCCGTCCCTGCAATTATATTTTACAAATACAATTCTGCACAGCTCCTCTCAGTTGAACACAATAATGTAATTTTACTGAATGACTCTGCAGAAGGCCTAATTATTTCTTGAAGCAGGGCTCCTGATGTTATTTAGCATTTAATTCATGACCACATGCTGTAGGTGATTATCTGTGCAGCAACCAATTGAAATCTTTTCTGGAAAGTATTTCACATACTTTTTAAACTGTGACTTTTAAAACAATAGTACTTTGCTTCTCACACTACAAGAACTCAACTCTAGTAATTAAATTATCATCCTCATATATATTGAATTAGTTCTATTTTTTATTCAAAAACACGTACAAATTCTATTATTCTTGAATAATAATGTATCTGTGTCATTCAGTCAATTGTTCATATAATTTATAGCAATAAAAATTAAGACTTGTAAATTAATAACATGTTATAGATATCTGTGTCAGTGTCTGGGAAGGATATTATTCATTCATGAAATCTTTTTAAAAAACACTAATTAAAAATTCTTTTTTCTTTCTGAGCCTTTGAGCCTGTATAGATTTCCTTGTGACATCCATCGTATCCCACTTTAAATGCTTTTTAACAGACACACATACTTCAATGCATGTGATTATCTCTCATTTAAAATTGTATTGATACGAAAAAGATACCACAATAAAGAATAGTTAACATATGGTCAGTGCTTAGTATCCATCTTTTAGGTACATGATCACTCTAAGTCTTCACAATAGTTCTAGGTAAAATTTCATTTTACAGATAAGAATTTCAAAATTTAGACTGAGTAGCTTACGAAAGGATAAACAGGTAGTATATGGAGAACACAGAATTTTATTCAAGGAATCTGATATCACTGGGCTAGTTTATAAAACTGTACATACTCATGTACATCTATCTTAAATTTTCAATTGTTGAGACACTGAATATGTGTGTGTGTGTGTGTGTGTGTGTGTGTGTGTGTGTTTATTCTCCTTCAAGATGTACACAGGCTTTTGAAAGGAATTTGAGGATAATATTAAAATATTCCATATGGATTTTTGGTTTTTAAAAATAAACACAATAGTAATACTATTAATAAAGTACATCTTTAGATTCTAGAATTAGATGCTGTAAAAAGATGTATCTTTTCTATATGACTTATTTACCTGGGGCAATTAAATGTAGTACGTTATTTTCCTATAGATGGCAATACAAACAATTCACTCTGATATAGTATTTAGTTACTTTTTGACAGGAAAAACGTTCTGCTCAAGATTGAAGATAAAAATTATATTTAGAATCAGAATAAAAGAGAAGAAATAAAATTACAAATAAGAGTGTAATAGTAAACTTGAAATATGAACATATTTCATAGAGAAAAACAAAGTATTCTTTACTTTTCAAACCCATCTGGAACCTCAGCAAACCATCTCTAAAATCTAAGCTTATCCCCATGCTACAGAGGTGCATTTGTTGGAATGTCATTATAATGTATCTACAAACCTCACAAATTCTACTACAGAGGCTTGTCTGTAAGAATAATTAGCTATTAGCTAACCTGGTGTGCAAAAATGTATTATTTATTTAGATTACCTAGGAAGCATTCAATCACACTGAATTTGCCCATGTTGTGATGATTTGAAGTGTAATTCCAAATCAAGAAGATGAAAAAATATCTATGTGAACGAAGTTCACAGAGAAAATATTCTGTTACATAGAAATAAATTATGTCACTTTCTTAGTATGCAAATGATGAAAGTCAAATCGTTGTGACTTCGTTACATTGCATATGGAGATATCATGTAAATTTTTAACTTATCAATAAGAACCTTTGAAAATATTATTAACAGCTGCTGTGCTGAAATATTAACTGTATTAAATAATACATATCAATGAAACTTACGATAGCAATGTAAAAATAAATCCTGAGATGTATTTTGCAAAATAAAAGTCAAAAGAGAGGATATGTGATTTGAGTAAGTATCCTCAGTCTGCAATGCTGTTAACATGATTAATATAGTTATTTGTAGGCTTCATCCAGGTGGATAAAATGATTACAATTGATGAGGTCATAAAACATGAATATTTAAGATGCATTTTATCATGAGAAGACTTACTGTGTTAAAAATTAGATGCCACAAGTGTAGGAAGAGACATCCTGTGAGTAATATGGAAACTGTCTTTTAGGTTTTAATAAATTTTAATGCTTTTTTTTAAGTATCGGGAAGAGATAAATTGAATTCAGCAAGATAACTTTTTATACCTAGTAACAATATATGATTTAGAATTAGAACATGGAGTGATTCTAAATGTAAGAGGCTAATACCTTGTCAATATTATAGCAATAAAAAAATCTTAGGATGATCTTTTAGGTTGAAATCACAGAATGGCCTTATATGTTGTTTGTATCACTTTATGATAAATCCATTATTCAGGTTACATTTTGGGAAATACAACAAATTGTACACTGACTTATCATTACTTTAAGTGAAAATATTATATTTCTACAACAGTCTCTGTGTTGCCAAAGACGCTGTACCTGGCCAAACTTCAGCCAAGTTCCCCTAAGCCCTCTGTTCACTAGGCTCAAACTTGGGCTTTGGTCTTAGTTCCTGCAAAGTCTAATCAACCTCAATATCTGGACAATTTCCTCCTTTCTCCCATGCCCTTTGTGATGTCTGATCATTGTAGACTACCTTTAGCAAGAATCTTGACAGGTAAGTGTTCGGTAGAAAGTGCCGCCATCTTTCCCCCAGGCTTCTTGCCCCCACCCTCCCCCCAGGCTTCCTGCTGCCCGGAGAAAAGCCCGCCAAGCCTGCCCTGTTCCGCCCAGCAACAACAGGCAGCCAATCATCGCAGCAGAAAAGCCCGCCAAGCCTCGGCCTATCCTGAACCGACACCTAACTCTCTGAGCTACCTCAGCAGTCCGCCCAGAGACGGACAGCCTGTCCTAAGCTCCCACGACACTCCGCCAGCCCTGTGTCCACGCCCCGTCCACCCCCCTATAAAACCCTCCTACCCCAGCCACGCAGTCGCAGCCAGCCCCATCTCCTTCCTTTCCTGGCCTGCCCGCTGGTCCCAATAAACCTGAACTTGGCTTCCAACCCTCGAGCTGTTACTTGGGATCGGGTACCGGGCAGGGGTCTA